>JACXGK010010093.1:0-11146 GCA_016801125.1 Novumbra hubbsi
GTTGTGTTTCTGGTGCGCTGATGTCGGGTTTATCCTTAACCGCAGACGTTGTGTTTCTGGTGCGGTGTTGTCGGGTTCATCCTTAACCGCCGACGTTGTGTTTCTGGTGCGCTGATGTCGGGTTTACCTTAACCGCGGACGTTGTGTTTCTGGTGCGCTGATGTCGGGTTCATCCTTAACCGCGGATGTTGTGTTTCTGGTGCGCTGATGTCGGGTTCATCCTTAAGCGCGGATGTTGTGTGTCCGCGGAGCATACAGAGCGGCGTGGTGGTGTGTGATGATGCACCTGATGGCATGGCTGGCACGCATGCAGCAATCAGCTAAATGACAGACAGATTGGCCCACAGCACAGCTGCATACTGCGGCCAAAGCCACTTGTGTGACAATCAGAAGCTGCTATTTCTGTTCTGCCCCCTCCCCCAGCGGAGGACAGATTTTGAATGAATCATTTGCCCCCCAGGCATCATAATTATGCAAAAAGCTCTACAGAGAAAAGTTGTTTTGTATCTCCATTGTTTTTCCGACGTTCTTCCTCTTGCTCTGATCTTTGGAGCGGGGTGTCGTTGGGAGGGGGATAGTGGGCCTTGATTCCGTGGATTCCTTGACCCAACACGCTTATGTTGGGCAAGTTACATCTGAAGTTTAAATGCATAATATATTCCGAGGACTTTTGGAATTGTTCAGAGAAGTGTTCGTTAAACTTCGGGACCGGTTGATTCTTAGTTGAGCGTGGAGGTCGACAGACAATTGTTAATACATGGTTTGAGGGCCGTTGCTCAGTATGGAGACAGATGCCATGGGGAGGGCTACTATAGTGAAACTGCCTGAAGTGCCCAGCCTGAAATGAGCCACGGGAGGCTGTTTAAAAGGCCTGAACATTTCACAGGAAAGCACAATACAGCTAGGAGCTGTGCCACTCACCTGTGACGTGCCCCAGTGTTCAGGTGCCAGTTTGAAAGGTGTGCACTGCTCCTACCAGGGGAGCTGTGATTGATAAGGGCATTCAGCCTTATGGACCACCACTTGCCCAGCAGTCTGAAAGAAGCTCAGTGCCATCACAAGCCGCTAAGCCACATGGTCCAGAGTCCTTCTCCAAGTCTAAGCCACTAAGATTCCTCCCATCACCCGGTTAAGCTACAGTTATTAAAGATAATTAACTTGAATTAACTTTAAATGGAAATAAATGCACTTTGATTTGTGCCCGTCCCAGACGTTTAGGTTGACTGCTGTAGTTAATCCATCCTCACCGCAAATCCATCCGCACCATTCGGGATGTGCCCTGAACTGGACCCAAGCATCTGGCCGGTCTGTCGAGGCAAAGCGAGGAAAGGTTTTTCACACCGTCTGTGGAACGGCCAACTAGGTCTCTCCACCACAGACATGCGGGTGACTTATGTCCTAATCCAGAAGCCCCAATCCAAACCACTGTAATAAAGCAGGCTCTTAATCAAGTCCCATCGCCTCCCATGGAACCCTCCCTCCCTCAGAGCGACGCAGGCCCCCGCAATCAGAGCCTGGCGAGCCACGGGAAAGCTAATGAGGCTCCGGTCTAGACCTGGCCTCCCAACGCCTGCACCCGTACGGAACGGTGGTAGAAGGGAAGGCGATGTGACATGCCTTAAAAGCCGAGGAGCAGCAGCGTTGAGTGGATCCGGCTCGGGGTTGGGGTGGCGGCCAGCTCCTTCCAGTCTGCCGCGGCTGTATAGAGCTGTCAGCAGTCGGGTTCAGCAGGGAATAGTCAGAGGTCTGATGGTGGAAATACAAGGTCGTGTGCGGCATACATTCACGCCAAGGACCTCGACTCGTGGCTGAGACCGTCTACGTGGGCTGTTGCTGTACTTGCGATTGGATACATGTAGATGGCATGTATCTGAATACAGCTGCGAAGCAACAAAAAAAAAACCCATGATGAATTACTATCATCTGCTCTATATATGACTAGTTTACTTTGCTGTTCTTTTGTCCCGTTAAAATACTCACTGGTTCAATGACAACGTGATGTCATTGAACTTATTCAGCGGAAACGCGGGCCAATACGTGGGTGAATACCGCGTGTCTTCTGTCTAGGCTCCAATTCTATTTCACATGCACATGCTCAGACCCTTTCTGATTGGGGGACTTGCTAAGTGAACGGGTGTCCTGAATGTGTTCCCATCCTGTTTAGGAGGAATAGCTGGGGCAGTGGCTACTTGTGTAGCTAAGTGTTTGTTATTCAGCTTTAATTATGTCCAGGGGGCCTCCGAGTGAAAGGCCAATCTACACTGCTGCTTCTTTACCCCAAACCACAGAGGACTGGCTTGACGTCTTCCTCTACCATGTCCTCAGAGCACAGAATAAGCAATTGAAGGTCATATCAATTAGAGAAGCTTTCTATGGTGTGCCAGATTGAAATGATATTACTGGAAATGCGTAGGACTGTTGCTTCAATGTGAAATGCATTTATGTCGATCCGGACAGTTAATTATGAGGGGTTGCAGCAGAGCTGGCAAAGCCACTGTTATACTTAGATATTTTTCCTTTGACATGGTTAGAGAACTTATGGATAGATTGGCAGCTCTTTTCTAATTTGACACGAATAAACACCAGCCAACGATGAACTTTGTCCCAAAGAATGGCTTTGATTGGTGTTTTAATGGCTCCGTTGTAGGCAGTCTTACATAAACCCTAATATTTGTCACCTCATTTTACCATTGACATGTGACTTTGAAATGCCTTGATTTTAGTGCCTCGTTGCATGGCTAAAAATATAGTATTTTCTTATAATTGTGCATTCTACCAATAACCAAATTGATGCCTCACTTGAGAAGTGCATGTGCATTAGTCTACTTTAAATAGTAAATCTCGTTTACCACTCTAAAGCCAAAGAGTAGAAACTCAATTCCGGTGACCCAGCCTTTACTACACGGAAAATACCTGGAATTGGCTGATTTCTACAACTAATAGCAGCTCATTTTAATAAGGCAAAATGATTTGTCTCCTATTTATTATTAGAGAAATATAGGTAATCAAAAATATCAGTTCACTTTAGGCAAGGCAGAATAGAAATAAATGTCTTACATTTCTAATTATTTACAGGCTCGATTACTCAGAAGTTCTTTAGGTCTGTTTGAATCAACCGTGGCTTGCGTTGCCAAACAGGGAATATTTGTGCTGTTCAGAACTTCACTGGTGATCTGAGCTTCATGAAGAAGCATGCAGACATAGACAATGGCTGTTGCCATAGTGAGACGTTTCAGTGTGTACCCTGAGATTATGTGTGTTTGAAGGCAAATGGCAGGACGGACTGAGATTTCCTGGCATTTCGGTGAGAAGAGCAGGAATCTTGAAGTATGATTAGACATAATTTTTATTCATTCATTTATTCATGAAATTCAATTGTTCTCCTGTCTTCTGAAAGATAGCAGACCAAACAACCTTGCTCGTTTCATCACAACTGTATGTGTTACACGTAAAGACACAATAAATCGCTCCCATCTCATACAAAAGGAAAAGCAAAAACCAAAGAAAACAGCATAATAGGTAACACAAAACAGCAGGAAGAGGGAAGGAATTTTGAATACATTAGTTGTGAACACTTTGGCATGGCGTGTTTGGAGAAGACCGGTCTGCGTTTGCGCTAAGCTGTACATGCTTCCACTTACCTGGGCTCATTTCTGTGTGGAAGATGCAACTCCATAGCAGAAGGTGGTATGTTAATGAACGAAGCATCGCCGTGTGTTGTTTCAGGCCCCCCCCCCCCAGTTTCCAGGGTGTTGTGCGTGACCATGCATATGATGCAAATCACATGCGTGTGGGTCGTTCCGGGGTGATGGGTGACGGCGCTGGACCGGACAGATAATGATAATGGCTGCCATCCTGAGTGACATTAGCCAGATCCTTCCAGAATCATCCCCCGGAGGAGGGGAGGTTAATACAGCTACCTTTCTCGCCCCTCATTTCCTCTCACCATGGGGGAGCCAGAAGGCAACTCTGAACTCTTCCTCATTAGCTTGAAACGCTTTGGGAAACGGGCTGCTCGGTACCGGGACAGAGTGGAGAACGCCACTGTTGTTGCCAAGCGGCGTTGGCGGTGTGCATGGGTTCCACCGTTCTCTGTTTGCGAGTCTGTATTAAATGGCGTGGTAATGGGTTTCTCAGGGGACACGCCATTTCACCCCTCAACATGAACAATGAGAGGGGTTTGCCCTTTTGATTTATGAATAAGAGTATGTGGTCGTATGTGGGAAGTGCGTGCATATATCAATGCATGTCACCAGGCACAGAGTAAATTGGATGGAAGAACCTGCCTCACCATCATAGCAGCAGCCAGGACCTTGTCCTTGAGGTGGCACATCCAAGGTCATCCACGTGGACATTAAGCTGCCAAGGCACCTGCCAGTCGTGTGGACATCCTACATACTGATGTATGCATACAATCAGAAATGATGTGGACTCCTGACTTTATCTTGTATGTACCCGTCAGTACGAAGCAGGCTCCTATCAGTCCTCATCATTTACACCCCCGGACCTCCTCTGCCAGGAGCTGTCCATTCTCAGCTTATATTGAGAGAGCAGACAGACTCTCCATCTCCTCCAGACCCAAAACACACCCAAACAGCACTCTTCTGGAGCTCATACAACAAGCCCTGATTGATGCCCTTCTTACAACTAATGGCCCCACTGCATAACAGCTACAAATAAGTCAGCCAAACAGCCAAATTCAGGCATACAGCCAAACCCTTTTTTCATTCAAAGTGGTTCCATTTTACAAATACTTTCTCCTAAATTGCTATGCACTGTAGCGTTTTAATAGACCTGTAGCGTTTTAATAGAACAGTGGCGTTGTCAGGTCGACAGCCGAGTCACTAACCCATTGTTTTCCTTCTGTTTCATGTTCCTTTCTGGACCTGGCTGGACATCCTTATTCACCCACAGGTAAGACAATAACACCTTTCATTTCCCTTCTTCTGTGTATTTGGGACTCCATTATGCCCGGCGAGAATGTTCCAGGTTCCTATTTCCATTTTGTCCCGCCCCACCTTTCGGCTCAGCCAATCGTAGTTGATTCGAGGTTGGAGAGCTGCTCCGCATGCCGCGATCCCCTGCCGCCTGGCCCCTGCGGTTCAGCCCGAGCCCGCTCCTCGGGTGGTGCCGTGAATGGGCGGGGGGGGAACGGCGGCGAGGCCAAACAATCGCTCGGCACGGAGGTCGTTGGGCCCAGGGAGCCGTAAGGGAGGGAGGTCCTGGGGGGGGGTGACGGTACGGGGTACTCACTCGGCTGAACGCTAGCGCAGGACACCCGGTGGCGTGTGGGCAGGACCGGTCGGTCGCTAGGGGCCACGGGCTGTGGAGGGACGGCAATGAGCTGGACTGAATCACGGGGGGCTTCGATCTGGAAGATGAGCCCGTCTGGTGGTGACCCCAAACATGCGTTCGTACGAGAACTGAGTGTGTGTGTGTGTGTGATGAGCCTGGTTGGCGGGATACGACGTGCACAACAAGGGCCTTTTGCAACCAAACATCTTTACCAGAACTGCAGAGGCCACATCTGCCAACGCAGGTTTGTCTTTTGTGTGTCTGAGTTAAGCGTGATCTGCCTCTGCTAATATCACCATGAGTCCTACCCTTTGACACACGCCAGCTAGAACTCAGTTCCAGTAAGCGACACCAACACCAATCAGGGAATCCCTACAGTAGCTGACGCACAACACAGTGCTTCTCCGTCTGCTGTGGATCCAGTGTTTTCGGTTGGAGGTAGTTCTGTAGCTTTGGCACCTCTCGACAATTCACCGTGGACTACCGAGAACTCTGACTATCGAGAAAACCCAACACAACACATTTAATTGACAGAGCAGCGTATTCCTTTTTTTTGGGACCTGTTGGGTTTTCGCCTCCAGAATGCAACGATATGTCCTAACCAGTTTTGTTTTTGCTCGCTTCACATTGCATTGTACCGCAGGTGAGTAGCTACAAATGAGCTTTCCAAACATCCGGCTTCAATGACTGCGGAAGAGGTACGAGCCGGCGGTGTCTATTGTTGAGACAGGTCTTCTATAAAAGAACGGGCCTTTGTAGACTTGGCCATTCTTTTTTAGCTGATCTGTTTTTCTCTCTTAAGCGAACGGGGCCTGGAGCAGAGACGCTCGGCAAGCAGTGTGCCGGTCTCACTCCCGGTACCCAAGGAGCCAGACTGTGGTTCCTGGATTCATACGGATTCAAGTTGGGAGGAAGGGCTGGATAGGAATTTGGAGAGACTGAGGGGACGGGGGAGACACGGCTGGTTTCGGTGTTCAGTACTCTGGAAGCCTCTGGCTTGGGCCCAGCACAGTGGCCTCATTGAGGTTATTGATTGTGTGTGTTCTTCTAAGCTTGCAGCTCTGTGTGTCGGGCTGTTTAGTTGTCTGCTGTGGAAATGAGGGTCCTTGCCTTCACACTGAACTCACTGAGTCTCATCCCCCTGAGGAACCCGAGCTGTCTCTCATATCTCCTGATTGGCATCTGCTGAGCGTTCTTCTTCCCTCTCTCACTCTCCGCCGGTCCGTCCTGTGATATTTATAACATAGCTTAGGCTATCGAGTTTGCTCTCAACCACTCACGTCTACTGACAAACAATGTAAAATACTCAGTTATTGTATATGAATCCTCTCACAATGAGGGCATTGCATGTAAACATAGAACTCCTAGATACCGAGTCGGTTCCGGTCTGAATTCGGATTCATCGGTAATAACGTTGGAGTTCATAGCGAGTCTGAGCACCGTCAAATGAATTTGTGTGTTAACTTGAATGCTTCCAAAACGTCAGGGTTGCCGGTAACCCCTTCAGTGTCATACCAGTTATGGAGGAATGCTGAGGGTGGTCCTGTGACGCTCCGCTAGGGAGGGGGGTGATGGTGTGGAATGGTAAAAAGGTTGAAGCCGCTTTTCCATAAGGCCCTGTACTTCATATTGCTATGACAACGCCGCAGAGGCTAAATAATATAGCAGTAAAGTACAAATAGATTTCTTCGCCCCAAAAAGTTGAGCTTTTTTTCTGCAGTTATTACACTACGTGTAAATACTGTCTTTTTATCTTTCCCCACCTATCAAAATTGCAGTCGCTGGTGAGTGGATTGGACCATTGGGTTTCTGAAAAATAACACCCTTCCTTCTTTATCCATCGTCTGAAAATACATGTGTGGTATATTGAACAGGGTAGAAAGGAATTGATTTTCAAATCTCAAAAAAACATTGAAAAAGTTTCTCCTTCATTACAACCACTTGCATCCTTTTTACTTGTTTTTATTTTACTGGTCAATCACGTTTGGTCCTCCCCTCCTGGTAGCTGTGTTGCAAGGTAGCCCGCTAGTTATGGCTTTACCACACAGGGACCCCACCCTCCATGTGACGTGTAAACCCCTGAGTTACATTTGGACTGCCCTTGAACATGCCGACATCACATGTGGTTTCCACGTGTTTCTGGGTAGAAACAGGGAGACTGGCCCCCCTCCCTCAGTGGTCGCCAAGGGATGAAACAATGATAACAACACGGAAATAAAGGAGACGGGAGAGCTCTCCGAGGGCAATAGATATCGGCTCGGTATTAGTTGATGGAAGGACACAGGGAAGGAGAGGAAGAAACACTGGTACTCAATAAGTCTGCTGGGCTTGAGAGAGAGGTGGAGAGACGGAGGGGAGAGAGTTGTTGAGAGGTGGAGACAGGCCCAGTGGGAATCCCTGGTGGTTGGTCAGGGGAAACAGAGCCTTTTATCACTTAGCTGAGGACTGAAGAGAGACTGAAGAGCCACGAGCCTCAGCTTCTACCTCCTCCAGGGAGACAACACGCTCGCAGGTCCTTTATGGACTGAACTCACATCAGCAGGGGCACAGCACTCCACCGGGGTTAGCTAAACTACTGGGACATGTCTGTGTCTGTCTAACTCTGTCTCCACCCACTCGTTCAGTGGGCAAAAGCACTTGACACGTAATCCCCATGGAAGATGTACAGTACTTTATCTGGCAGCGGAAGGTTAAGGTCGGGCTCAAGGACATCATTTGTAAATGAGTGACTAGTGACTGACATTTCCTAGACAATGTCTGGATAGTTGAATGCATAATGTATGGCCCTAAAGTGTGACTTTAGCTGCTGCGGCCCTTTGAGAGACAGCCGGTCCAAGGGAAGACTAAGGAGAATGGGAAAGACTGGCCACGAAGCTGATAGAACAGCATCTACAGGGTGGGGCATGCCTCCTCTGTCAACTGCTTGATTAATATACTGGCCTGTTTCGTTCTATACATTGTCGTATGTATGGCCAAACCATAAGGGAAATTGTCTTTGGCGCAGTGGTAAGAAATGCAAAAGGAGGGGAAAGAAAAATTACCTAATCTTGCATTAAATGAGTAGGATTCCCCCCAGAGCCGCCAAGCTAAATAAACCGAATAGCAAATAAATAAATGACACAGTCATCAGAGGTTTAGGTGGGGAGAAGTAGGTAGAATGGGATAGCTCACTTCATTTGTCACTTTCAAAAGGTATTAGCGACACTGTCCCCCTCTGCATGCCTCCCTCTCCCTCCACCTCCCCTACACCTCCCCTCCACCTACCCTCCACCTACCCTCCCCTCCCATCCCCACCTCTCTTTTTTTGATTCTATCCAATGTAATTATGACAATCACAATCTGGAGAAGAGGCACACGAGACAGACGGGAGAAAGTGGGAGGAAAAAAAAACTATTGATGGAAGAAAGGAAATCTTAATTACAAATCTGCATTAGGACATTCAGATCCCAACAACCGTGGTAGAAATGTCAAACAGGAGGTACAGCCACACGTCCTGTTTGAAACTTCCACCATGGCCACTTGTCATGACGAGCACGGTGCTCTTCCAATAAGGGCGGTATGTCACGCTGTACTGTAACGTTGAGTAGGAGCCCTTTTTTAGTCAGCGATGATGTCTGAGGAGGCGATAGAGAAAGGGCACATGGCTGTTTCTCCTCTGGTGTGGACAAACAGGGCATGTGCGTATGTGAGGATATGTAGACCCGAGTCCTGGTGGTTTCCCATCGCTTGTGCGAATGCCCGAGTTTATGGAGGAACCGTGCGCTCAAGCGGGAAAATGCTGGCAAGAGAACGGGAATACAGACCTTCACTTTTAAACTGCAAACAGTCTGATTGAGCTCTCTTCACGTGTCTACCATCTTTGCAGTTGAAGTAGCCAAGTTCTCTTAAAGAAGCGTATTTTCATGACCAGGCCCTGCTGGGTTTGTTGTGGCACCTCCATGTGGTCAATGCGTTGTACCGACGGTATTCTACCCTCGTCTAATGGAATACAATAATGTAATACATTCTTTGTCGGGTTTACAAAAAAATATATACATCTTATTGTTTTGTCAAACTTGAGTTTGATCTGGGACTGGTCTTTGGGAAACACCTGTGCTTTGGCACATGTGGACATCGCTGCCTGCTAGTGTGTCCATGACATCATCGCCATCTGCTCATCCTGTTGTACCTGTGACCTTTTGACATGTCATGTCTTCCCCTGTTCATTTCCTTCCCTCACACAGGAAGGGACTCCAACTGTTCCTTCCATTTTATCCTCCTTCTCCCTTTGCTTCCTCCCCTCCTGTGTCCTTAAAGCCAGATTGCCTCTCTTCATCTTCTCTCTTTCACATTTCAACACAGGGCGTTTTCAATTCTCCTTTGTTTCCTTCAAAGAGACCCCCTGTGACTCTCTCCTCCCTCAGCCTTTTCTTTTTCCTTGTCTTTTTCCTCCTCTCATTACCTCTCTTTTTCCTCCTTTCATTCCCTCTCTTTTTCCTTCTCGTTCCATCTCTTTTTTGTACTCCCTTTCGCTCTCTGGGGAGTAAGGAGGCGAGAAGGAGGCTGCCATAAGAGACAGAGATGAAAGGAAGGAAGGAGATACAAACAAATCAGCCCCTCTCAGTAAAACAGTTTCTTCCACCTTGTCGTGGTGGGGAGGGAACTCTCTGACGTGAGTGACGAGTCAAAGAAGAGGAATGAGATGGTGGGGCTTTGGTTACACACGGGTTTGAGACTAAGTAAAAGATGCAGGTGAGAACGCCAACCTCCCTGGATCAGATGATATATCTCACCTTTAATTGGGTGAACTAGTGTGTGGAAATCAATATAAAAATAACCTAACACTTGACATAGAGCACCAGCTTTTGTTTAAGCTATCGTCCAAAATGTCGAATTTTTTTTGGCATGTCAAAATACATCCAATTAGGAGCACTGGAATAAAAGTGGAATAGCAAACTGAATATCCTCTGGATCCTTTCTCCCTTCCGCCTCCCTGTGTTTTCCTTCACCCACTCCGTTAATCCTACATGGTTTCTCTGTGGTCAAGCTGGATACAGTCGCTGCTGGTGTTTAATGAGCTCAGAGCTATGCGTTCGGCTTTCTCATCTCCAATGCCATGGTTAGCACACCTCCATGGTTACCAGAGGCCTGGCTAGATGTAGGAGCACATGGCCTAGCCTGAGTGGTAGCCATTAGTACTGAGCAATAAGGGCTTTTTGAGGTCTGTTTGATATTGGTTCGATTATTAAACAATTATTGCAATGATTACTGTTTCAGTTATTATGATATTGAATGAGTTGGGCTTATTAACACTGCACACTTATCGCAAAACCACATTCTTTCCCCCCATTACTTCATAAGTATGTTTGACGACTATTATTTCATTACAGTTAGTCATCATCTAATGTCTTCTCACATTAGCAGCCACTAGTCAGACAAGCAGGTAATGTTTCCTCTGTTCTCCCCTCACCTATGTAGGTGGCTATGAGCTAGTACAGTAGCTAGCTGCTCATGCAGCTGTCTGGCAAAGTCCCCCCAGTCTGCCGGTTGCCACCTCCAGCCCAGGCTGCCCAGCTCATACAAAAGAGCTGATGGTGAGAGAGGAGGTAGACTGACCTTCAGAGACTGGCACCGCTTCAAAGGCTGTTCACAACCCTCCTGAACCCCACTCATGCTCAACTCTAGGCGGTGCTGTTAACCTACACCCAAAATACACTGTTTGCCTCAAATACCCTTCAATCTACCTTCTCCCTGACTCCTCCCACCAATCCCAAATCCTTGGAACTAGACGTCATCTCTTGTTGTACCTTCTCCCTCACTTTCCGCAATCCCAAAGCGCAATCCTCCTCGCACTACCTTGCCTGATGCCCCG
>JACXGK010010094.1:0-18607 GCA_016801125.1 Novumbra hubbsi
GCATGGAGACACAGAGACGCACAGAGACAGACCCACGTAGACAGAGACAGACACACAGAGACAGACCCACGTAGACAGAGACAGACACACAGAGACAGACCCACGTAGACAGAGACAGACACACAGAGACAGACCCACGTAGACAGAGACAGACCCACATAGACAGAGACAGACACACAGAGACAGACCCACGTAGACAGAGACAGACACACAGAGACAGACGCATGGAGACACAGAGACGCACAGAGACTGACACGTTACAGAGTTGTCATGTTGTTCTGACCGACTCTGTCGTGACTGAGGTGAAATAAATCCTTATTTGTCCAGAATTAATACAAATTGTTTAAGACAAATGTGACACCCTGTTACCAACGTTCCATCTAGTTTTCGACATGTAAGAGCAGGCTAGAGTGTTTTTTTAACCTGACATCATACTCAAACATACCACAGGTCGGATTGAATCTGCTTGCGGGCTTTTCCGGTCATTTTATAAATATTGAGTTCATTCCTCACACACAGCGTTGAGACATCTTTCTTCACACACAGTGTTGAGACATCTTTCCTCACCCACAGCGTTGAGACATCTTCACAGCTGGATCCATAGACATGCTTAATGCCTCTGTCATCCTGAAGATTATTCCTCACGCACAGCTGTGAGACATCTACACAGCTGGATCCATAGACATGCTTAATGCCTCTGTCATCCTAAAGCCAACCACATGAGACACGTTTTCCAGTCAAGGAACGTTTTAGTAGCCAAGAAAATGAATCAGTGGACTTGCAGATCGACAATTATATGAACCATAGCTTCCTTCACCTACAATTACTGTCATCCTTTACCAACCAGTTCAAAGCGTATCCTTCAGACTGAAAGCCCAGTTCAATCCCTCGGTTTGGCACTTGATTGTTACATGAATAAGGTCCATCTAGGGTTTTAAAATTCTGGTTTTATTTAAAAAACGGTCTTGAGGTTTCTGGGATTTCTCAGGTGATTTCAGGAATCTTCTAACCAGGATTGAAAGAAAACAATAACCGGCCAGATTGAACCGCATGTAATTTCCACAATGAGATGGCCTGAACATAACAGACAATCAGGTGCACACAACAATTACTTGCTATGTTGTAAATAGCTTGGTTCTGTTCCGGGTCAAGTGATATCAAACTATCTGTTCTATTGTTTAGTGTCCGGTTCCGTTCTAGGCCAGGTGAAACCCATTGTTCTGCTCTGGGGAGTCCGGTTTGGTTTCTGGGTCATGTGAAACGAGCTGTTCTGTTCTAAGAAGTCATGTTATATGCTAGATGAGATTACTCCCCTTGTTGACTTTGAAACAAATGGTAAGCGACAAAGCTTGTTAGGGTATTCCTTCCAGAGTTGCCTTAGAGCGTTTAACCATAAAAATGGCACACAAACAGTACTACTGGAAACTTGTTTCTTATGATTCCCTTCATCCAACTGGCTCTTGTATATTATTCACAGAGCTATCCATCCATGCGGTTCCAACAGCCTTGGTGGTTCTGTCTCCCGTCTTCTCCTCAGTCCAAAAGAGCTCTCCTCTCATCTGGCCCAAAAGGGATCATGTTTATGGAAAATGTCTTTCTTTGAACCCTGTGTAATACAATGATGACTAACCTTCCAGTAAAATGACTGCCTTCAATAAATACAGAATAAACGCAGACAGAAAATAGCTATTTTATACAAACGCAGACAGAAAAAAGCTGTCTTTGTTTCTATAATTCATAGGCATGTATAAAATAAGTAGCCTCTGATTCAACCCATCTGATTCAACGGACAATACTCCTTCGATCATAAAGTCTCCTGTGATTGGTGGTGATGTCTGCTGTCAGCAGTTTGTCAAGTGAACCAAAGCATATTATCTAAAGACGGTTCATTTGGGCATGACTGCAAGGTTCCTCACGAATGGTGTTTTGATTACAGGGCCGTTAGTTTGTTTGAAAACTGCCCATGTCCTTCTCTTTAGGCTTCAGTACGGCAAACCGTTACAATGTTTAGCAGAGATGTCCTCAATCTATGTCCCACACACATGCAACAAACGAGTCAGATATGAAAAAAATCACTGCTCAAGCTGCTGAGCAGATGAATTAGAACCTATTATTACCTCACTTCCTGTCAAGCTACCTGTGCTGTCAGATGGACTGCCGTGCTGTCAGATGGACTGCCGTGCTGTCAGATGGACTGCCGTGCTGTCAGATGCACTGCCGTGCTGTCAGAAGGACTGCTGTGCTGTCAGATGAACTGCCTTGCTGTCAGATGGACTGCGTGCTGTCAGATGGACTGCCGTGCTGTCAGAAGGACTGCCATGCTGTCAGATGGACTGCCGTGCTGTCAATGGGATACCGTGCTGTCAGATGGATACCGTGCTGTCAGATGGATACCGTGCTGTCAGATGGATACCGTGCTGTCAGAGGGATACCGTGCTGTCAGAGGGATACCGTGCTGTCAGATGGATACCGTGCTGTCAGATGGATACCGTGCTGTCAGATGGATACCGTGCTGTCAGATGGATACCGTGCTGTCAGAGGGATGCCGTGCTGTCAGAGGGATACCGTGCTGTCAGATGGATGCCCCGTTATCTCTCCTTATCTTCTTATAATCTCTCTTTTTCTGTCTCTGTCTTTTGGACACTTTCCTTCACCCTCTACCTCAACATTTTTCTCTTCCTACGAGCAAAACATATCAATAGTTCTCTTCCTTATCAAGATGGCAACCTCTGCTGACCAGGCCTGCCCGTAGCTCCTCCAGTTTAAATGGGTCGGGGTAAAAGACAATTTTAGATTTAACCAATGCGGGTCCTTAATACCTAATCTCTCTTCCTTTCTCCCTCCCCTTCTGTTGCCCCCCCCCTCCCTGAGGTCTGGGGCCTCTGTCCACTGAGGTCAAAGTGACTTCACCCAGCTGTTCAAACAATCTGTTGATTTATTGGACAGAGGTCAGGGCACGAGTCACGATATGTATGTTAGAAATGTCATAATAACTCAAACACATTCCTCTCTCTCCTTTTCTCTTCCTTTCTCTCTCTCTCTCCTTTCCTCTTCCTCCCTCCCTCTTTCTCCTTTCCTCTTCCTTCCTCCCTCTTCCTCCCTCTCTCTCCTTTCCTCTTCCTTCCTCTTTCCTCTTTTCCTTCCCCTCTCTTGCTACCTCTTAGTTCCACACTCTCCCCCTCTTTATATCTGTGTGGTGTAACATGTGTTTCTTGTATTTGTTTCCATAATGGCAGTATGTGTTTGAACCTATGACAATATAACTTATAGTATAATAACATTAAAATGAGTCATTTGTAAGGGTTGGTAGTGCAGCATACCTTAACATTAGCATACCTTAACATTAAGACACAGAATCATTGAGAATGAAAGCACTTTTTTATAACCAAATCCGCTGAGGTTCTGAAAATGGCTACGTTATGGTGAAATCCCTTCTTGTGTTGACAACAGAACCATTGCTTTATAGACTGCTGTGAGCCATTTACTATTTGACCCACCTGAAATAAGAACATTCTCTATTGTATTCCATTATATTTTAGCAATGTTATCCTGTCGGCAATCTGTGATAGTCTTCATGTGTTCTGTTAGAGCTAGTTGTTTTAGCTAAATGAACACATGCTGAGTTGGGACTTTTTATAAGAGCTAGCAAAGAAATACAAGAGAGCCCCACCGTCCGTGTTAGAAACCAAAACGTTAGCAGGTTCAGCTAACTGACTCCTCTAAGGGTCTCTCTGTCAGAAGCACTCAGTGCTTCATGGGGTCAATACGATTCAGAGAAGAAAAAACAATCTTTCTGTGTCAACAGCCAAGGCATGAGGTTTGAGTTTCCCTGTTGCACTTTTCACCTGCAATTTATTAAAGCCATGTAAAGAATTACATGTTGGCTGGTAGAGCTGACTGTGAATAAATGTTTCAGAAGATGGCTTGCCTGTAACTCAAATGGTACCCTATTTGCTACAAATTACATTGATTTCATGTATAGGGTGTTATTTAGGACACTGAATGTGCTTCGGATGTTCATCAATGACTGCTTTGTTTTGTCATCAGCCAAAGCCTATTTGAAATTGACTTTGAGTATCATAACGCTTGAATCGCCAGGAAGGTCGACCAATCAACAACTATCCTTTATTCAAAATGCGCCTCGGGTTTCAACGGATCGCTGAAGCTCTAATTGCTTCAGTATTGAGGTTCATCATACTGAAGTAGAATTTTAGGAAGTTGGATTGACAGGTGCACTTCTGCTCATAGATATAGAAGGAACAGGCTTCGGACCTCTAACCCAGGCTGGCTTTTAATTCAGTGGGTCTGTGTAGAGGTCTAACCTCACTGCCTCATCATACAAACTTCTGTCACACTCCAGCCTCTCTCCTCTCACTCCTGTTACATCCCTTCCTCCTCTCACCCTGGTTACCTTTCTCTCCTCTCACTCCTGTTATCTCTCTCTCCTGTTAACTCTCTCTCTCCTCTCACTCCTGTTACCTCTCTCTCTCCTCTCACTCCTGTTGCCTCTCTCTCCTCTCACTCCTGTTACCTCTCTCTCCTCTCACTCCTGTTACCTCTCTCTCTCCTCTCAGTCCTGTTACCTCTCTCTCCTCTCACTCCTGTTACCCCTCTCTCTCCTCTCACTCCTGTTGCCTCTCTCTCCTATCTCTCCTGTTACCTGTCTCACTCCTATCACTCCTGTTGCCTCTCTCTCCTCTCACTCCTGTTACCTCCCTCTCTCCTCTCACTCCTGTTGCCTCTCACTCCTCTCACTCCTGTTGCCTCTCTCTCTCCTGTTGCCTCTCTGTCCTCTCACTCCTGTTGGCTCTGGATTCTGTCAGAATTGTAATACTCTTTTCTGTATCAATAGCAATGGGAAGCGGCCTAATTCTGCCCTCTATGCTTTAGTATGGGTTTTCTTGGACATGTAAGATGTTTCGATAGAATTCTGCTAAAAAGGTTATGGGATGGGAAACATAGATTCCTATTCTCCTGCTTCCCACAATGACAGATAAAAAGACATGTTTGTGTACCATGTTCCAGACTCTTTTTTTTCCACCTATTTGACTGTCCATGGCCTTTCTGTCTGTATCTCCATGGAGCTGACAGCATTCTACGTTTACAATTTCAAACATATTGAGAGTGTTCTGAAGGTAGTTAAAAAGATCCTCTTAAAAAGACCCTGTGATAAAAAGGGGAGTATATTTTAACATTGTTTAGCGTCGGCCAGCCATAACCCATAATGCAATAGTGACACGGGAGAGAGAATAAATCACACGGGAGCGAACACAGTGAGAAGTGAAAAAAATCTCCATTAATATCTTCACATGAAATGGTGTCATGAGTTAATGTCTGGTGTCTTTCCTCTGATTAAATCATCTCAGATGACTGATTTCAACCTGCTGTGTTAGCTCTGACCTCATAATCTCACTTTATACCCTACAGATGTGAGATTCTAACCTGACTTGGCTGCTGAGAATATACCTGCACAGCTGGAAAATATTGTAGTGTATGTAAAGTTTTTGTAGCTTCTAGTTTTGTAAGTTTTGTCCACTTTAAAATGCCAGCCGGCACATAATGTATCAGTCCCTGCAAAAATGTATTATATTTCACATTTCTTTTTGGTGAACGGTTATTTTGAGCTGTTGGATCTACAGTACAACCCTCAGAAAAAGCAAAACCAAAATGCAAAAAAGAGGTGCCCTCAACCACTTTATGTTATTGTTGAAAAAAAGGAACGCATTTTATTTATGTAGTCTTTGATTGTTAATTTGCTAAATGCTTGTTAGTTAAAATTATTCGTATGCTGAACTGATAATTCGCATTTGATTTATGATTCCATAATTCAATTTTAGGATCGACCAATCTGTGACCGTGAATGGATAACGTCAGATCTTGCCGACAGGTTAGGTCAGGGGTCTCAAACCGGTTCCACGGAGGGCCGAGTGTCTGCAGGTTTGAGTTTTTTCCTGTAAATTGGTTCCAGGTTCAGACCTAAATAACCAGATGACGGTAGACCTAACCAATAACTAATTATTAAATGATTAAAGTACAAGGTGAGAGTGCAAACCTGCAGACAGGGCCCTCCGTGGAACCGGTTTGAGACCCCTGGGTTAGGTAAACACCTGAGCTGTGGAAGACAGCAAGCTAAAGTGACAAAACATGAAATTGTGACGGAGATATGTCTTCCACTAAACCGAAGGGAAAGAGGCTAACCCCCGGTGTTATGTGTACTGAGCACATTTATTTTAACGTTTCTTTGACTTTTTATGCTAACGAATTAAAGAAATGTATCTTAAGATATAGTTCATGAATACCATTACATTCCTTTGACCTGTGCATCAATGCAGCCGTTCAATATCATAATCACCATAATGCATCTAAATAGATGAGAAACGGAACTTAAGGGAACCAGGTCTCAGGATCAATTGAAATTACG
Organism: Novumbra hubbsi; assembly: GCA_016801125.1. Taxonomy (NCBI): domain Eukaryota; kingdom Metazoa; phylum Chordata; class Actinopteri; order Esociformes; family Umbridae; genus Novumbra; species Novumbra hubbsi. Next base: position 6,422 of record JACXGK010010094.1, read on the forward strand.
TTTTTGCCGCTAATGTACGTTCCCTAACCAATTTAACAAATGGATAGGGAACGTATTCATAGGATTGCTTCAGGATTATAAATGCATGTTCTGAACCCTGAAAAGATAAAATCCCCCTTTGATCGTCTTGAAATAAAATCACTTTAAAGTGGAAATGTTCAGCCAGTTCTAATGGAAAATAAATATATAGTGTGGGAGAACCTCTTTGTAGAAATAATCGAAAACTGTTTTTCGTGTAAGTGTATTTTTAATGCCCTAGGGAGAGTAAGCTGTTTTGCCATATAGAGCATAAAATAAAAAGCTAATTTTTTATTTATTTCACCCATGTTCAGTTAATACACCTAGACAAGCTCCACACCTCATTTACAGTGACAACCCATCCAAACATGAACACAGCCTAAATGCTTTGGTACAAGACTACTAGGGTTAGACAAGACTACTAGGGTTAGAGAAGGCTACTAGGTAAAAGGAAGAAAGGGGACTGGTTGTTCATATGCAGTTTGTCTGGGGTTTCTAGCAGATTGATGTTTGGTGTCGCCAACTATTCCCACAGAACACCGCAGCCAATAGGCCGAGGTGCAGATGCCGCTATAAATCATGCGCTCCTGAACCCCGTCTGGCTCAACATGAGGTATGAATGCAGGTGTGCTCTGTAGTGTCCCTCCACTTACTTCATCACGCCTCCTCTCCCCTTCCTCCTCTCTTACCCTCCCTGTGATCTAAGCTCCATCCTGCATTCCCACCTTCTCCTTGTTCTGTCAGGCCGCGCTCCATCATTACTTTGAACAGGGCCAATGACAGAGGCACCAGCTGTGTCTCCGGGCCAGAAGCGTTACGAGACACATGTTCTTCTGTAGAGCTCCGCTAGACCAGAACCAGAGGTGATCCACCCCGCTCGTTCTGAGGCCGGACGAGCTCAAGACGCAGCATTAACGTCATGTTGTTTGGGCTTGAACAATGGTGGGGAGGCCGAGGGAGACCAGGGTGGATAAGAGGGAGAGAACCCTTCACTCTGATGGGAAACACAGCAGGAACCCCTCACTCAGATGGGAAACACAGCAGGAACCCCTCACTCAGGTGGGGAACACAGCAGGAACCCCTCACTCAGATGGGGAACACAGCAGGAACCCCTCACTCGGGTGGGGAACACAGTGGGAACCTCTTACTTAGACGGGGAAGCTCTCACCCCAAATGCGTGGTAGCTCTCGTGGAACTATCTGCATAGTCTTCATTAAATCCCAGGGCGATATTCATTTGTTAATCCATCTACCAAGTACCTCTCAGAACACCTTCCACCATGTGTGTTGTGAAGAACACCTCTCCACACGGGCATGTTGTTGTGGCACAGCTGGAGCCCAACCACACCCAATACCACGAGGAGACTCCACCTAAAACCCAGTACCACGAGGAGACTCCACCTAAAACCAATTAGGAAAAATGCATGATTTGGTGAATTTTTGTTGAGGTTTACTAAATCCTGTATGTGTGAATGTAAGTTGCTTTGGATTGAAGCATCTATTAAAAAAGGATCTCCTTTTATTGGTATCAATTGTATCTTTGGTTTAGCGTTTCACACAATCAGAACACAAAGCCTCTTTTTAAATAATAATGTTTGCAGAGAGGAGGGATTTGGTGAGTAAGTTTACCCTTTCAGCTAGCCTCTGTTTAAGATAAAAAAACAGCACAGGAAACTGATGTCAGAGTTTGTAATGTGCAGTTATATGGCAAGGTACCTCCCCACGGCTACATGTTCTGGGGACACTATGTTAAAAAAACACATGACTGCAAATGACCCAAACATTTAAAGCACTTTGTTATAAAAAAAAAAAAAGTCAGGCAGATAACAAACAGCTAGTAAATGTATCACCACACTATAGGCTCGTCCCAGATGTCGCCCCATTCCACTAACAGTTTGGTCCACTACTTCTGATGGGTCTTTGGCGATCCACACAAAAATAAGTGAACTGTTTATGGAATAGGGTGTGATTCGGGACATATGGTAGACCGTGTGTTTTGATGGGCAGTAAACATGTCATACATCACCGTTTCCTGGTCTCAGGCCTTGTATTTCTAACTTCATAAATCACAACAGCCGCTGTATATTTACACGGCTTTCCCTGTGCTGGGTATCGGATTAGCTGGACTGTCCCAATTGCCCAAATGGCACCCTATTCCCCATAGTGCTCTGATGAAAGATGACATGCACTACATAGGGTATGGTGTACATGAAGACTGTCAGTGTTGTGTGCCTGTGCATTAATGACGGTGAGACGCAGTTACTATTGGACGACAGCGTGTGTTAGCACCACGCCCCAACCCTCTGCTGTAGTATAAATTACAGTGTTGAAGGAGGGCAACGCAGTGTGTGTCCCCGTGGAGGGAATGGATTGCAGCGTTTTGATTTGAATTATGCCGTTCTGTCTTTGTACCGTGTCTGGTTATTAATGTTCTGCATTATGTCACGTTTGAAGTTGTGCGCAAACCCAGGGAAGAGTGGGTGTGGCTTTTGGCAGCGGCTCATGGAGATTCTGATTAAAACCCTTAATGATGTAGTGTGCCCGTATCCAAAAGCCTCCTGTATTATGGGGTTAACTAGCAAGGGGGCTGTAAGGGGACAGATAACACAGTGCTGCTATGCTATAAAACGCGTTAACTAACCACCAGGCGGGACGCTCTTTCATTCCCAACCGCTTCTTCGTGGACCACGCTGCAGACAATAAACTGTGCTATTCAGGGTTACATTTATTAAAGGGCTTGTCGTTTCTCTCTGAAAGTTCTAGCACAGAAAAAGCACCCTCGTTTTAGCAAGAATCAAGATGTGTGTTTCTCAACTTTTACGTCAGTAACTTTGGTAGGGTAGTAACATTTTAACAGACTCGCTTCTTCTGTCCAAAGATGGATACCCCCGGAGTTTTACATAGGGCAGATTATTGAAAGGAAAATAATAAAATATAATTGTCATGTCCTGGCTGGGGCCCCTAGCCTTCTCTATGCCTTGGGGCTCACCCCCGGTAAGACAATGACACTTAGAGAGGCCTCTGGCCTTCTCTATGCCACTGTGGGCTCCCCAGTCAGAGCAGCTGTCATCAGTTGTCTCTGATTGGGGAGCCTACTTAAGTTGGGTTTTCACCACACTAGGTGTAGTTTATTGTTTGTGTTTGTCACAACGTCACGGTTTGTCTTTGTTTAAATCCCCTCATTTACCGTGGATACGCTACATGTTCTTTGTATTTTGCTTTAGTTCTGTTTTGCTGTTTCCCACAGCACCTTTACTTTTGAGTTTACTGTTCGTGTAGTTTGTACCTGTGTGTTTGTTGGATTAAATCAACTTTTCTTTATAACGATGTTTGCGTATGGTTCCACACCACACCTGAACCGTGACAATAATGAAGCAGATCAGCCTTGTCTCATGCCTCTGGAGCATTTGAGATGTAGCATGGAGTTTTCCCAAACATCTGGGCCCACAGCATAGACTTTTACCACAGTGGAGAAAATGAAAACCAAACATCCTTAACAGATCAACTGCCACATTGTAATATCAGTGGTTCACAAAGCCCGCGTCCACAGGTAACAATGCATTATTTTTATACTTTCTTCATACTTTACTTGAAAATATAATTTTGATAATATTATAGACTGTGCTGGCTACAATGTATACAATAATATTATATTACAGACTGTACTGGCTACAATGTATACAATCATTTTATATTACAGACTGTGCTGGCTACAATGTATACAATAATATTATATTACAGACTGTGCTGGCTACAATGTATACAATAATATTATATTACAGACTGTGCTGGCTACAATGGATACAATAATATTATATTACAGACTGTGCTGGCTACAATGTTTACAATAATATTATATTACAGACTGTGCTGGCTACAATGGATACAATAATATTATATTACAGACTGTGCTGGCTACAATGTATACAATAATATTATATTACAGACTGTGCTGGCTACAATGTTTACAATAATATTATATTACTGATTGTGCTGGCTACAATGGATACAATAATATTATATCACAGACTGTGCTGGCTACAATGTATACAATAATATTATATCACAGACTGTGCTGGCAAACACCCGGCTACATTGTATAAAACAAATAACATCAATGGCAGACGGAACATTAAACTAGATAAATATTTTATTGTTTTCAAAATGATAGCAAAGAGTATTACAACCATCTCATGCCGTGTAGCTGAACCTGTGAGTGAGATAGATGAAGATGAAACAATCTTAATGAATCTGCAATGCAGTACCTGGTCTGTCAGGTGTGGAGTTGGGAGAGAGAATTAACACGGGATGAATAACAGTCACAAAGGCGTTTTTAGATTATCTACAACTATATAGTTAAATAAATTAAACAAATAATCTCTATGTAAAAACATGTGTTTCTCAGCAAAGACACAGGAAGCTGCTGATTACACTGGTTCATCAATGCCTGGTCCAAGATTGTGTGCTATCATGCCACTATGGCCATAACAGTTTGGAAGGCTGCACAAACAAATTGGGATCCAGGCTTCCAGATGTGTGTTATGGCGGTTAGTACCTGCTTCAGTCTAACAAATATACTGTATCTATAAACAACAACAAACAATTCAATCATTGTCATATTTCTAAAATACAATCTATAATATGTAGATATATACAATTCCCACAGTATTATGCAATACAAAACACTTTCTCTGAAAACTGAAGAGTAAATTAGGAATGAAAGATGTTGACTGAGTAAGAGCTGTTTGGGTTCTAACAATAATATTACAAACACAATTAAATACAATAAAAAGCTCAAATATTCAGCTGATTTTAGAAATTCCACTGACATCACATTTCTAGCAATGCGTGACTTAGTGGAAATTCTAAGGCTCTTCCATTCAATGTGTAGTGGAGAAGTTCAGCGTTACACCGTGATTTAAATGCAAAGTCAATGTTCCCGCGTTAGCGTTACATGGCAAACACGGCATAGGTTTGCTCAATTGGAAGTTACTTACATTTCTATAACGAAATTTGCAACGCTTCAGTGATACAAATTGAACAGAGCCCTTTAGCTCCATTGTGTTGAAATAGATTGAGTCCTTCTAGTTCATCAGCAGGAGAGAGGGGTTTGGAACCGACAACCTCCTACACTAGTTCATAAGCAGGAAAGAGGGGTTTGGAACCGACAACCTCCTACACTAGTTCATGAGCAGGAGAGAAGGGTTTGGAACCGACAACCTCCTACACTAGTTCATGAGCAGGAGAGAAGGGTTTGGAACCGACAACCTCCTACACTAGTTCGGCAGTCCACATGTGACCCAAAGCTATTAACAAGAAGACCGACACTGGCACGTTGGTGGAGCCTGATGACAACCTGCCGTGATTGGCTCTGCCATGTCCGTTGGCGTGGCCTTTCTGGTGATGGTGGAGGTGAGGCGGATATGTGATGTAACCATTGAGGAGGCGGACCAATGGAGGTGCAGGGGACTCTACTGTGGTGCTGAAAGAGAAGAGTGTGGATTGTAATGTCTGTTAGATGTTCAAGTGTTCTGTCAACAGAACCTTTCGATAAGAACCAACTCTGTACCGGAGTACTCTAGAACCCTTGTTTGTAAGAACTCTGGAAATCACCAGTCCACCCAGATGAGCCAGAAAACCTTTTCATTAATCTCTAAGGATTGTAAAGCAAGAAGTATTATTTTTTTTAACTGGTTAGGTCTGCCCTACTGAAATTATTCTTGTACAACACTGGTTAGGTCTGCCCTACTGAAAGTATTCTTTTACAACACTGGTTAGGTCTGCCCTACTGAAAGTATTCTTGTACAACACTGGTTAGGTCTGCCCTACTGAAAGTATTCTTGTACAACACTGGTTAGGTCTGCCCTACTGAAAGTATTCTTGTACAACACTGGTTAGGTCTGCCCTACTGAAAGTATTCTTGTACAACACTGGTTAGGTCTGCCCTACTGAAAGTATTCTTGTACAACACTGGTTAGGTCTGCCCTACTGAAACGTTCTTTGTTGTTCTGCTTGGGAAAAGGTCTGTTGATTGATCAAAAACAATTAATGGAGATGATTAGCTGGAGGCCAAGATGGTTGGCAACTGGGGCTCCATTTTGATTTCATGTTTTAATACAATAAAATTAGGAGGATTCCAAGGGGGATGAATATTAAAAAACCAATCCATATAATATGTCTGGTTGTGTAATGTATAATATAATATGTCTGGTTGTATAATATATCATATAATATGTCTGGTTGTGAATCAAAGAGAGAATTGGATCTCATAGCTCTTAATGAAGGCAATGTACAACTGACACAGGTCTGTAGGATAGACTGTACTGGACCGGTCTCTCTTCCATGTAGCTGAGGCCTGTTCTGGCTTCCTATATTACACTGTTATATTCAGAGTACTCATTATGTTTTTCAGCTACGTTTTATAGCCTGCAGTTTGACTGCGCCTATAAGCAGGTGTTGGTCCCAAATGGCCCTCTACGTTTAAGTGAGGTTCCTGCATAGTCTGCTCTGGTTCCAGCTGATGCTCTTCATGTGGAATAGGGTCCCATTTGTGAAGCATGCCAGTGGTCTCAGGTAGCGGCCCTGTGATCAGGGCCGACGTCCCGCCTGGGATCCAGTCGTCCACAAAGACTCTCCTCTGTTCTTCGCTAAACCCAAACGCTGGAAACTCACTGTGCAGGAGTCTGTTTGGAGGAACACTCACTAGACAGCTTTCCCGAATCAAAGTCCAGAATATTAATGATAATGTACCATAATAAAAAGAGAATTTAGACATAATATACAAATGTGTGAAGTTTACTTTGGGGGAAATGTGTCTAGCAACATCAGGTTATTTTCATTCCAGGACTGGGTCCTGGCCTGGGGATTGTCTTTTACGGAGTCCTAAATGACACCCTATTCCAAATATTGTGCACTCCTTTTGACTACATTGCGTTATTCTATGTGGGGAATAGGGTGCAATTTGGTACGCAGTCAAATTTCTATGGTATGTTCTAACTACACCAGCCATAGTAAACAGATTTATTTACCATGGAGAATAAATAAATAAAGTCTGGAAAAGGGCAGTTTCTGCCTGTCAGGGTGCCCTACAGGACGGGAGTGGGCCCAGTGTTCCACAGATCCCAGACTTTCAGCAGGCAGAAACACATAAATGGAAGCTAGGATAAATTGTTTCAGTGTTTGAAATTGTAAATGACATTCACATCCTACATCTGTGTCAACAGTCTGCCTTCATTGGGGCTCAACAGGCAGACGTTCGGCTCAAAGCCTGAGCCAGTTTCCACCCGCCACCTCAGGGCAGATTACAACGAATGGCCATGTTCTTAAGGAAGCCAATTAAAAACAATATTCAAAACTGTTCGCCTTTTCTTTCTCGTGAAAGAGTTAAGCTGTGTCTAATGAATCCTACCTATAATAGCATGCCAAATAACATGAAAAACATACAATCCATAATCCTGACTTAATATTGCTCTAAATGTCTGTTATAATGGGCCTGCTAATCCATTCTTATAGTAACAACCGGGTGCCAACCGCTTGTGATGTTATTATTCAAGACATTTAACTATCAGTGTTAATGTAATGTAAATGCTACAGCATGTAGGTTGAGCGCTAGTGATGAAAGAACCAGAACCTGACAGACAGCCCAGGCCGACAGGGGGGCTTCTGGGTGTGTCTTTACTGGGCCGCCACAATAAAACACTACAATATATTTAGAAAATATTACATTGTTATAAAACAGCATCCGTACTGCCAAACCAGTACCAGACCAGTCTAGACAAATTCCCCACAAAGGATGTGTGTGTTGAGGATACAGATCGTAGGAAACAGAGATCCCGTATGATGTGGTCGTTCCTAGCAGATTAGTTCTGTCTAACCACACACACACAGGCATGCAAAACGTGCACTCGCAGATTTAATGCGATATGATGTTTGGTTGTCCCCGCAGGGTTTTCACAGGAACTGTCAGTTTGTGTGGGTGTGTGTTTGTGTGTGCTGCCTAGACAGGAGCAGAAGCCATACTACCAACCAGGTTAGCTTAACTCAACCCTAGACCTACTTGATGTGTGAATTTAAAACTTCTGGACCAACTGTCTTGACATTTATTTGACATGTTGAATGTAATAGTTCTGGACCAACTGTCTTATTTGACATGTTGAATGTAATAGTTCTGGACCAACTGTCTTGACATTTATTTGACATGTTGAATGTAATAGTTCTGGACCAACTGTCTTGACATTTATTTGACATGTTGAATGTAATAGTTCTGGACCAACTGTCTTGACATTTATTTGACATGTTGAATGTAATAGATCTGGACCAACTGTGATGACATGTGACTGTAATGTTATTAGCATAACCAGGTAAGGCACCAGCGCCCGCCCTCGGCGGAGCAAAGACAGCAGATAAGCGCCACAATCCGCTGGACCCAAACGCATGTTTAGTGTGGCGAGGATTCAAAAAACCGGCTACAATCAAGAAACCATTGGACCAATATTATCTGCTCCAGTGGCATTTGAACCCCTCTTTTTCTGCTACAGCAATGGGTCAGTTGTATGTGATAATGAGGTGAGAACTATTCAAATATGCGAGCCGTGTGCTATATGCAGGAATTTACGGTATTACTAATAAACAGTCTGCGGTTTGTGGACGGGTCCTAATGACCCTTAAACCCCCACCACCCCGGGCCCCCCCCACTCACCTTTCTTCCATACGGACCCAGAGGTCATTAAACTGACGATGTCGCTGGTGTTTCTTCGGTTTGTTGCGTCTCTTCTTCTTCAGCTTGCGGTCCCCCCTGTCCATCTGCTCCAGACTGTGGAAGTGATGGGGCAGGGCACTGTCCTCCAGGGGGCGCTGTTGCTCCTCGTCATTGAGCTCATGGAGGAAAGGCTCCAGCTGAGGGTAATCCTCCAGGTCCTGACCCAAAGAATGACCCTCGTGGTCTGCAGAAGATTTTCTGATGCTGGGGGTGAAGAGGGAGATATATTAAAACACAGGGAACCAATGCCTGCTAGGTAACCACTCAAGGTCATCCTTCAGTGTAACAGCGCAATATTCACTCACCGCCTTTATTAGGTTCACCTGCTTGTTAACGTAAACTTTTGAGTTTACAGAGAATGGTGAGTCTCTTGAGCTTACAGAGAATGGTGAGTCTCTTGAGCTTACAGAGATGGGTGCAAGAAAAGACACCTAGTGAGTGGCAGTTATGCCAGCAAAAACACCCTGTTAATGACAGACTTGTTCAGGCAGACCGAAAGGCCAGAAATACTCAAATAAACAATCTGCACAACTGTGGTGAAGGGCGTCCGTGAACTCATGAAGCGTCAGACCTTGATGAGGATGGAGACCAAAGGGGTTACCTGATACTATATAGGTGCCCTAATGAAGTGGTGATTGTGGGAGGTAGACAGGGGGTTGGGGGAAAGACGGGGAAATACATGAGGTGAGCCTCATGACATTTTACAACTTGTTATTTTATCAGTTTGGTTCCAGCTCAATAGGTGGTGGTAGCTCCACCTGCCAGGGTGATGATTGATCTGAACCCTAACAGGAAGATCAGAGGGCGAATGCTTCAGACATCTGTTTCTGATGAATCACGTGCGCTCGGTGTTGTGTTCAGACACACAGCCAAATGCATGTGGCTTCAGATGATGATGATTCAAACATTACAGGAATTTGTTGCAGCTGGAAATTAACTGGCTAGGACAAAATCGCATCCAGCGATATCAGTTCCGTTTCTGCATATTTATGACGGAATGTTCAGATCCCTCCAGCTTTCCAGAAATTCACAGTGTGTGTGTGTGTGTGTCTGACGAGAAACTAGAAGAGGGCAGCTAAAAGGGACAGAGTGTAGATCCTAACACGATAAGAGAGGGTTATGCCTTTAAGGTTACTTATATTGCAAATCCTCTTTATAGTGCATAGAATTATTCAACACAATCCATATCACACTGCTGAACTGATTGACTTCAATTTACCAATGTTATGGTTTCGTTGTGTGTTCACGTTGAATTACCAGAGAGAACACAGAACCTAGCAGTGCACATAGTTCAGAACCCAGGAGAACGAAGGAATGATTCAGCACCAGTCTGACGCGTGTCACAGGGGAGCTGGACCACTCAGAACTTTTCTTCAATTACCACTGAGTTAGAGCAGCGCCGATCACCCCCCCGCCCCGGTGTGGCTCACATGGCTCTGCTCACAGCATCCCTTCGGTGTGTGAATGTAGAAGCCTTGGGATGTTCTGTAGTTGATTATGTGGTTACAGGGATGGGGCTGCCCGTTCACCCTATGCCCTCAGATTCTACCCTATGCCCTCAGATTCTACCCTATGCCCTCAGATTCTCCCCTATGCCCTCAGATTCTCCCCTATGCCCTCAGATTCTACCCTACGCCCTCAGATTCTACCCTACGCCCTGAAATTCTACCCTATGCCCTCAGATTCTCCCCTATGCCTTCAGATTCTCCCCTATGCCCTGAAATTCTCCCCTATGCCCTGAGATTCTACCCTATGCCCTAATATTCTCCACTATGCCCTCAGATTAAATCCAAGAAGGGTAGAAATCAATTCAAATCTTTTTGGCCAGTGATATAATGTGTAAGGTTTGTTTAATGTATTTCAACTCTGTAAGTGTGTATCATAATGTGTTTTATGTTTAGAATGTGTGATAGCAGTAAAATCTACCCCAGCACAGTGGGTGGCTGGAGTGTTAAGGGATCAGATCTTAGGGGTGAAAGCAACAAAGCTAATTAGGTTAGCACTGGGGCTACATCACTATTAGCGTCACTATTAGCACTCACTGGCTATTTATTTTTCTTTTCAAATCCCCAAAATCCCCATCAAAATTAAGGTTTCACAAGATTAGTGGATTTCAAGCTGCTCACGAGACCATTCTAGCTTAAACAGCCTAATATCCCCAATCTTGGGATATTAATTCTGGTTAATATTAATCTCATAACCTGCTGTATACATACTCTTCTTTTAGCCAAGAATGGGTCTTCAGGAAAGTAAAATGGGTGATTATGAGCTGAACTTTCAGATGATTTGCAGACAACTAAAAATAAAAAAAGCCAGAGCAGATCTGGGCTGGACATCTGTTTCTGGTCCACGGGTGAAATGACACCAAATACAACAAGTGTGCTTACTTAGAAAATTATTTCCATTTGAAATCAAGTCGTTGAAACAGAAAGACAAAAATAAATAAATCCCACGGCCGCCTCAGGGCGCTGGGTGCATGGAACCCTACACCCATTTAAATGATCAAATACACTCTGCCAATTTTACAGAGCCAAGTTTCTGGGGAGCGAAATTACAAGTTACAAATCTGTGGCGGTGTTAGTTACTCTCTCCTTTCACTTTTCATTTGATTATCTAAATCCTCAACAGGTAGAATGTCAGTTTAGGATTATTACTTTTTCTTTTCATTTTTTTACAGATCACAGCCTGGAACCCCTTTAGAATTCAGAGAGTTCCAATCTAGAACTTTGTGATGTGGATGTTGTCAGGCAGTTCCGTGTGACTGTTCCTTTGAAAGCCAAGACGGCCTTAAAGTGGTGAGTCCAGTCCCATAACAGATTCCGGTGGTGGCCACAGCGTTGCTCCAGACCAGAGGACACTACGTAGCTGGCTTTGGGCTCTGATCTTGTTTATCACTATAACACACGTTTTTGCCAAACAGGGGATTAGTCAGGGCCACCGCAAAGTTACAGACAACAACAAGTTTTCATGAACATTCTCAACAAACATGTTGTGTTTCCGAGGGCTGTGTGTAACTGCAAATTGGAGACAGTCAGTTGAGAGGAGCTGCAGAGAAGGTTTCCATGGAAACGGTTCATCTTTACACTGACCGGATGAAACTTTGAAACAAAGCTGCCCCTTGAAGCAAGAGATGGTCATGCAATCCACCTATAACTGGGAACAATTTATGTAGCTAGCATAAGTCTAGCTTCAACAGGATTAGAGAAGGTATATTATTACCTGTGGTGGTTGTAGTAGTTATAATAGAGAGGGTATATTATTACCTGTGGTAGAGTAGTAGTAGAGAGGGTATATTATTACCTGTGGTGGTAGTTATAATAGAGAGGGTATGTTATTACCTGTGGTGGTTGTAGTAGTTATAATAGAGAGGGTATATTATTACCTGTGGTAGAGTAGTAGTAGAGAGGGTAT
>JACXGK010010095.1:0-18607 GCA_016801125.1 Novumbra hubbsi
GAGATGTGGGGGTGTCTTATGGGGAGATGTGGGGGTGTCTTATGGGGAGATGTGGGGTGTCTCATTGGGAGATGTTGGGTGTCTCATTGGGAGATGTGCGGGTATCTCATCGGGAGATGTGGGGGTGTCTTATAGGGAGATGTGGGGTGTCTCATGGGGAGATGTGGGGTGTCTCATTGGGAGATGTGGGTGTGTCTTATGGGGAGATGTGGGGATGTCTTATAGGGAGATTTGGGGGTGTCTCATGGGGAGATGTGGGGTGTCTCATTGGGAGATGTGCGGGTGTCTTATGGGGAGATGTGGGGGTGTCTCATGGGGAGATTAGATCTGAGACTTCCATTGTAAAGCATTGCAGGTAGATTATCTCCAGGTCCAAATGCTATCAGCCATCAACTCAACACTCCCATGGCTTGTATGTCCTCTAGTGGCACAGATAACCCCCCAGAGTCACGCTTAACCTTCCCTGCACTCTACAGTTGTTATATGACTCTAGACCCCCACTGGAATCCCACATGGGTGTACGCTGGTGGAAAGTGAGCAGGGATAAGGGCATGCTGGAAGGTCTAACGGCAGAGAGTAGGTGACAGACGTCGTGTGGTAAAGGCGCATGCTGTTTGTCTGGCGGTGTACTCAGGGGCCCACAATTCGTTGGCACAATGTATCCCGCATGCCTCTAGTGGGTGCAGTGACCCGGACTTATGATCCCTGCGTATCTGGCATTCTGGAGGAAGACCTATGACAGGCTTTCCTTTAGGCATGGTGTGGTGGATTGGATGTAGCGACAGATTATATGATCAAGGAGACCAATCAGGTCATCAGGTCAATGATGAGGAATCCTTTTTCTAAAGCTATCAACATATTTTAGCTGTAGGATATTGTGAGATCTGAATCTTGATTTCATTCATCCTTATACATTTGTTTGAAATGAATAATGTATTACATGTGTATTGTAACTGTGTCCTCCGAATATACCAATCAATTCATTTCAGTGGGTACCAGTTTTCCCAACAGCACCCTAAATGGCTTTCTATTCAGACCACAGATTCTAAGTGAGATTATTACATTCATGTTTTCATCGGTTAGACAGCGTCGACAACAGCTGTCTGATGTCCACTGCTGATAGTCAGGACAACCGTACCTCAGCTTCTGTGGGTTTGTCTGGAAATACAGCTGGAACACTGTGTTGGCGCAAACTCCCTACTTCTATAGAAAAAAAAAATATTGAGTCATTTGTGTTTTTTACAGCATGTTCAAAAACTGCAAACTGTGTGTTTCTGTGCCCTTGGGTTGTAAGTTGTGTTTTTCCAAGCCAACAGCACACCAGGTCATTATAATCTACGAGTCATTCTGTAATGTACAGTGCCCTCCAGAATTACTGGACCCCTTGCTAAAAACACTATGATGAAATAGACTGCTCGATTCACAGTTTTATCAACAAAAAACCCTAACCTTTAAATTGAGTACATTGTTTACAGAAACAAACACTAATTAAAAATAGATATTGTTCCAAAATCATTATTATTGATAACTGAGTTTTCTATAGTTTTTAGGGTGGGAGAAATAAATCAAGTAATTTAAGATTAATTCACAGTTTTATCAACAAAAAACCCTAACCTTTAAATTGAGTACATTGTTTACAGAAACAAACACTAATTAAAAATAGATATTGTTCCAAAATCATTATTATTGAAAACTGAGTTTTCTATAGTTTTTAGGGTGGGAGAAATAAATCAAGTAATTTAAGATTAATTCATCCATGAATTCCTATAGATATTTCAAGGTCCTTGGTCCTTGCTTGTGGACTGTCTTTTTCAACTCACCCCACACAATTTTGACAGGTATTATTGTCCTTCTGGAAGATCCAATTATGATCTAGTTTTACCCTCATTGAAGATGCAGCCAGATTTTGGTCTATAATTATCTGTACATCACAGATGACATTTTCCTAACCAGGGTCGCTGGGCCTGTGGAAGCAAAAAAGCTCCACAACATCAAATATCTATCATCATGGGGAGTAGGTTTTTTTCTGCATATCTCTTTTCTTGTCATACCTAGCTCTGTATATTGTTGCCAAAAAGCTATACTCTACTCAAAGAAACCAATTAAAATGAAACTCTCAGCGAAGTTTAGCAAACCCCAGATTCAGATTTTTGTCTTTATGAGAATAGACGCTTTTCTGGGTGGGGAACTCAACCAACGTTTGCATTTCTCCAACTGCAATCCTCAGATCATCTTCCTCCCTTGATCCTATTACAGCAGGTTAATCAAATACAGTTAGATTTAACATTCCTAATTATTCCCCATATAATGTAGAGGGATATATGAAGGAACTACTATGGGTTCCAATACTTGGGTGCACTTTGTTGAGCCTTTACCAAAGTATCAAACTATTAAAAACATCCACTATGTTTCCTGACTCTTTCTCTCACATATTACCTCTGCTAGGACCTGCATGGAAAGGGCTTAGGGACATTGACTACAAATTCAGGTTGACAACTCAATTTTTCAACACGCTTGCAGTTTGCCTCTGTTGACCTTATTAAGTTGATGTAGGAAACATGGGTGACGTGCTCAGGTGTTTTCAATGCCTAAGAGGCACTTGAATCTAGAAAATACATACAAAATCTAAAAGAACAATTCTAGAATTGCAGCTGTTGCCTACAAATAACCTCTGAACTATGGTGAAATATAATTCAGTGGCCACTGTACAATAGAACGCATTGGTCTTTTCGTGCGACGATTCCTAATTGTCTCATAGTAACGACAAGGTCCTTTATGCTCACAAGTGTGAGGCTCCACTGGACACAGCGGAATCAAGGTCTTTAGCACCACTACTGTCCCATTTGACATGTCTCCAAGCTTGGCAGATCCTTCCTGCTTTGTGGCAACCTTTCCCTGAATATTTGATAGCCTTGTGTCTCAACACATTACTTTAACGCTCCGCCAATTTTTTAGGGCTCTGCAAGGACTCGTTAAAATCACGGTCCACTGCTTAATTTGTTGTTTTTTGGTCAAGGAGCAGGGCGGGGGATCAAGGGCTAGGAGGTGCACATGGTACCTTTTTGTGGGTAAAATGAAGATGGAATGCATTGGAAGGTGGAGGATGGGAACCTCTGGATTAGGGACGCCCAATGTAGGGACAATTCCACAGTGTACATTGTCAATACAATATCATTTATTTTATGTTGGAAGGACAAGCCAAGTTCTAGGGATAGGGCTTCAGAGTTGTTCCTCTCAATCCTTTTTTCTCTACACACAGTCATTCGTAGGTCTTTGACTCCAGCTTCCCATGAGAAATTAGATGGAGAACAAGGGAAGGGACACGGGGTAAAAAAAACTGTTAGAGAGAGAAGGTTCGTTAGGATGAAAAGAAAGCTAAAAAGAGGCATGGATGGGAAAAGAAACAGGACCGCAGGAGGGAGGAGAATGGACAAAGCATAATTGCAGGAGAACATATCAAGAAACTGAGATGTACGTGCGGTCCACAGTGGGATATCAGAGGAGAATATTTATGGAGAATCATTAAAAATGATTCATGCTGAGAAATGTGAGGTGTGATGTGAGAGCCAGATGTACACTTCTAGAAGTGAGTTAGAGGTATGAAGTTTACATGATCTGTTACCTCCTAAAGAGATATGTCTGTTATTTACCAGAAAATCACTGTAGAAACCTAATGTGCTGCTGTTCGATATTGTAAAGCATATGAGACCGCCAGCTCCTTTCCCGCTGTTTCTGTGTCCCCAACTGCTTCCTTCATTAGGGCAAAAGGCAACATTAAATATACATGATAAGACCTCTCAGACATGCTTTCAGGCATGCTTCGAGCAGTTTGCGCTCATCTTTATTGAGGTCACACTTCTGTGCACATACACAAACTGACTAAAGAATATCTTGTGTTTCTCTAGAGACAGCGGGCAAGCCAGAAAGCAGACATATACTCACAGTTCACTTTCACCATCCAAGCCCCATTGACTTCAGTATGACAGCAGCGTCTTCTTGACATAAATATTGATTCTCCCAGTTCATATGTAATCCCTTTACTTTGCTCAGAACCCTTCAGATTAATCTCAGGGCGGCGTTGTCAGAACCCCGGGTTGAGAGGACGAGGACACAACGGATGAGAATTCCCACTGACCGTATTGCAGAATGCTACAGAAGTCCAGATGGATCCCAGACAGAAAAGTGTTAGGCTTGGGAACGAAAGGCATAAGTCAATCAGCTCTGACACTGACAACAGAGATCATCTCTCTGAAAAAAACGAAATTGACAGAAAAGAGTAAGGAGTCCAATGAAGAAAAGTCTCCTCAGACGCACCTTGTCTGTGGTGTGTTTTTTGTGAATGAACCGAGGAGCAGAGGCAGACGAATGTTGCCAATAAGGAGAGAAGCCATAAGGAGGAGGGAAGAACTTTCCCCTTGAACGGCTGTGGACTGGCCTGGTGACGCCTGTTCCCCCGGTCGGCGAAGTTGGTGCTCAGAGCTTGGCCAGTGTCTGTGGCGGAGTAGAGGTCGGATCCTTGCTGCTGTAGCCGTCCTCCCTGACACACACGGATGTACGGTAGCCGACGCTAGCATGGAGCAGGAACCCCCAGGGGGCTGTATGGTTCATCATGTTTCAGGACAGTGAGCACGCCGCCCAGCCGCGGAGCCAAGAAGAGAGGGAGGAGGGAGGAAGGAGAAAGGAGGGGTGGATCTGAGGCGGCTTTGTAAGGTGAGAGCAGACGGGAGAGAAGAGTTGTCACTGGGTGAAAACGGGTGGGTGTTGCCAGTTTATCCGCCGTTCTGTGAGAATGTAACGCTAACGAGCATAGCGGGAGCGTCTCGTACAGATCGAGCATGTTAATTACCCCAAGGGCACTGCCATTGTCTCCTCCCACAAAAGCACAGAGGGAGACGCAGCCCGTGTTACCTGCGATCGCTGTCCATGTGTTTGAACAGCTCCGGGTGTACGGCGCCTATTACTGATTCCATCTGTAGCTTCCCATGCCGCTGAATCCCATGAATCACACTGCTTTTCCCCTCAGCACAGGCGGCATTGACCTGGCCTGACCAGATAAGGATGCTGCTGAGGCTACAGCGCTTCTCCATTTGTCTCCGTGTGCCTGTCTGGCTTCTGAGAGGAGGGCTGTTGGTTTGGCATTAGAAGGAAAGGGCTCGGGCTGTGGCTGTAGCCGGGGCTTTTTCAGACTAAACCCCTTATGTCTTTATAATCCTGAGGATGGGCGATGGTTTGTCTCACTAATCACCAGGGATATATATTAAAAAGTACATTCAGGGAGGAACACAGAAATATCACCACAGAACCTACCGAATTAGCTAATAGACATTTTTACTACAGTTTGTGAACTGAATCAGGTAGTTATGTTAAGGACATAGGGTTATACAAAACAATAACCTTCAAATACCTCCAAATACGAACATAATAAATTCCAGCTGGTCATTGCAGTATAAGCTTCATTTCTAATAATGAAGAGTAGTAATATCCTAATGTGTACTGCAACCTAGTGTCCTTATTTTCATTTACAGGCTTTCAAACTGAGCACTATTCATAGTACATATGTCAATATATAGTATATTACTAGCCACTTGGGTAAAGAAGTTGGTTAATACAGTTATAAATCTTCCTATATTTTCAATGAACGCTGGGAAAAATTTAATGCAAAATTAAAAGTGTGTAATCTGCATTTACCCGTACTATACCCCTGTCAGATAATGCTTGTTACGTATTGATACCATATCATATTGAAAACATATCATACATGACTAGTGTTGGTCAGCTGAGACACCATTGACTAAATAGAGATTTGCTGTAACGGTCTTTTATCTCCCCGGGGGGGTAGATGAGCTTATCACTAGCCCAGAGAAACAGATGACCCAACCCTCACGCACACACACCCACACACACAACTCACACACACACACTGCACCAACTACATCAGGAATTAAGAGATGGTCAGAGGTGGTAGTGAGGCAATATGAGAATTACACCCTTGGCGCTTTTTATGAAATCCCATCGCCACATCTGCCACAACATCTGTCTCGATAATGCCTCACTCAGGCAACAAGCCAAGGTATCACCACACCTGGACTGGCCTCACCATCTGAGATATGCTACTGACTTGGTTTGATTTTCACCAGATGGTAGTAGTGTGTGCTGGGCCACGGACCCTGTGTCTTCTGTACGCTCTCACATCACTTCTGACGATTAGCCCCCGATTGATTTGGCGTAGTGGTTTATCTCTCGTGTCCTGTGATGATGACGGCTGATGTGTCAGTGGCTTCCCATTAGACCCCCAAGGCAGAGCTGCTTCTCTACCGTACACCGTCTGATCGGCCTGGGTAGTGAACAAGGCACGGAGACACAGCCAGATCGCATCTGTCCACGGTCCACGGGGGCTTGCCTCTCTGCTGACCCAGTTGTGCACAAAAACACTGACAAAAGAGCAAGCTCTGAATTGTTTTTTATGGAGCTGTGGTGAAGCATATTCATGTGCCTCCTCAGAGCATTCAGCTCTTACCTGTTTTCAGTGCCGGACCCAGCCCTTTGGGGGCCCTAAGCAAAATGTGATTTGGGGGTGGTCCAGGGTTCACAAGCCATCCGGGGCCCCCTGGCGGATGGGGGCCCTATGTGGCCGCTTATGTTGCTTATGCCTAGGACCGGCCCTGCCTGTTTCAATCAGAAGGATTAGATGCAGCTCCTGTGGTGATGAAACATCAATACTGTACCAGTTTAAGAAACAATGCTTTGAAAGGGTATGAAATGGGGCTTTATATTGCTTTATCACCGAAGACAGGTAAGCAAATAGACTTGATTTCTGATAAAAACGGAAGGAATCCTTTTAGTAAACATTGACGATATCATATAATATATGCCCTCAAGATGGTTATCATACATACCCTTTGAATAGTTATCATGCATACCCTCTGAATAGTTATCATACATGCCATCTGAAAATGTATCATACATGTCCTCTAGATAGTGTTAAACCATAATGACATTGGTTTTAAGGGATTTAAAGCAGTAATGCAGTTTCATTAGTTTGCCCACCGTTTTTGTGGCACTACAGTCCTAATTGGCATGTATAATTGTTGCATTCCTACCCAGGAAATAATCCATCACTAAGTGCTTTGATGTGAGATGTCAGGCCACTCATAAAAAAAGCCTTTTTGACATATTGATATATGAATAAAAGAAAACGTGCTGTGGATTTATTTCCGTCAACAAGCTTTCATCAGCAAACCCTTCATTGAATCTTCAATTCAATCCGTACAACTGAGGGATTGGCCACACACCAGGTAGTATTCCTCCTCAAAAAGGGGAGGGTCTGTGGACCTGTGTTTGAGAATGGCATGCCAAGGACATTAGGACAGATCATGAAAAGATTTTGTTCTAGATTCATCTTAGTAAATAGTTGGTTTACTTACAAATTATTGTTGGCCTTGATCACTCATCAACTGTGTTCCACGGAACTCAAAGCAAGACTTGTAGATGCTGAACAGTCATTATTAATATGATAAGAAAGTTAATGTGAATTTCTTGCTTTTGTACATGTCCTATTTATTCATTTATTTTTCCTGTCCTTTTAATTTGTTGTTGTCCATCAATGAATTTTCTATTGCTCTTATTTAATTAGCTACTGCATAGTCTGTCTGTGTTTACACTTTACATGTGTATGCCTCTATCCTAGTATATATTTCATGTATATTTTAAAACATACAATTCCTGGATGACTACAGGCTGCACTCAAACCTTTTCAACCTGCCTCAGCATGGCCCCTAAGCCCTCCCCTTTCCAATTAAACTTTGATGATTTCTTGACAGAAGAGATTAGCTCAGCTCCACTCTGATTGAGCAATTCTGTTATTAATAGCTGTGTGTGTTGGTGATAGAAATGTCCTGTTGTTGTTTTTCACAGTGACCGTCACACAAGAATCAGCCAGTATCAGGCATTTGCACATGGCATGGAAGTGGGCCATGAATGGCAGTGTTTTGTATTTTAAGTTCCAGTAAAACAACCTTCACATAATAATTTGTGAAATCTATTTGTGAAATCTATTTGTGAAATCAAAAAATGAATATGGGAGCAAGGAAGCCTGTGCTTGATCTGTGTTCTGGGACTATAGCCTCTCTAGTATTTAAGTATATTTTGCTTCATCCTAAGATGTTACTAGTATTGATTTGCTTGAGCTATACAATTCCTATTTAATACTTGCTGTTGTACTAGCTGATCGGTAACTCTGGCCTTGGTTTAGTTACAGTCAAATTTGCAGTATTGTTCCTAATTCATCCTGGTATCCTGGTAGAATGGTCTTAACTGCCTCCCTGGATATACCTCTTGCAAATCTGTGGGCATGTCTCTTCACCTGTGGCTGGCACGTTGCAGGCCGTCTTATTATTTCATTGCCTGTAGTTTTTCAGGTACTGTGTTGTTGCTGAAACAAGGCGATCTGCCGAGTTGTTCTGCAAAAATTACTCAAGGAAGGATTGAGAGGAAGGCCTCACTCCCGAGTATCTTTGTGGTCAATATGTAGCTATCACCTATCTGCTGTTGCTTTTATAAGTATATGTTTGTTTTCTATTCCTTTCCTTCCCTAGTTGCCTACAATAATCTACACGTACCACACATCTGGAATCTTCTGGAATTGCAAAACTGCTGTCTGCTGCCTTTCAATCACTTGACGTTTTGGTCCTGACAGAGACATGGATTTCCCCAGAAAATACAGCTATCCCTTTCTGGAGAACATCTGGTCGATGGGGCGGTGGCAGGTATTCTGATACCACTTCCCCTCCTTTCCATATCCTCCTTTGAATTCCATGCTGTCAGTATCACTAATCCAATAGAGCTTAAGATTCTTGTCCATTGTCCAACCAATTAGGAGAGTTCCTAAATGAGCTTGACATTTTGTTTAAGCTTATTTCCAGTTGATGGCTCACCACTCATCATGATTGGTGAATTAAACCTTCCAACACCTGTCATAGATTAATTTCTGTCAACATCTTTTGACCTCACTCCGCCCTGTCTGCAATGTTAACTCACAACCTCAAGCTTAACCTCGATAAGACGGGGCTATGCTTCAACCCGTGGAATATCTGCCCATTTCAATCTGTCCATCATGGTTGACAACTCCAAGATGGTCCTTGTAGAGCGCAAAAAACCTTGGTGTGACACTTGACAAGAACCTGTTATTCTTTGTAAACATCAAAGTAGTGACTTCCTCTTCAAGCTTTATCACAGCTGCAAAATACGACCCTGCCTTACATAGGAAGCGACTCAAGTTCTGATCCAGCCACTTGTCGTCTCCCATCTGGACTATTGCTACGCACTGTTGGCTGGGTAGAAGTTTGCATCTGTTACAAGACCATGGCGCTTGCCTCCAGTGCAACAAATTGAACTCCATCTTCCTACCAGCAGGCTATGCATAAACACTACAACCCTTCCTGTGCACTCTGATCTGCCACTTCATGTCTTTCCGTCATCCAAGCCTCACAAGTGGGCAGCTCCTGCTCAGCCAAGCCAAAACTCTTTTCTGTCAGGCTTTTCTGTCACCTAAATGGTGGAACAAACTTCACCATGAAACCAGGACAGCAGAGTCCCTGCCAATCTTCAGAGAAAACCTACCAAAGTATGACTTTTATGTTATGCATTCACTTTCACTCAGGTTAATGAAGTGTGCCATATCGTCTTGAGTTAAATGTATTTCAGCTAAATTAACAATCCAAAATATGTGTCCCCTTTTGAGGGGACACATGAATAACAAAGAACCCAACACTAACTTTGAGCAATTCCTGTATTTTAGGAAATCACATATAATAAATTACATTTATATACACGTTGACATGTTTTATTGTCCAGATGTTGTAGTGTAGATACATGGGCCTATAAGCATGACTAACCGTTGCAAGTTCGTCAGAGAATTTGTAGCGCTGAGTAATAATGTTTTCCTGACGATGTCCTTGTCCGTGCAGGTGTGTTGGACTAAGCGTTCTGAACGTAACAGACTCTGTGAGCTTGTACTGGACAGACAATATGTACAGACTCTCTATCTATCAGGCCAGCAACTGTCTGAGTGATTTATTATCCCCAGCCACAGGGTCAAGGCTCTGGAGGGACCAGGCAAGTGCCATACAGAGAACCTTATCAGCCTTGCCCAAATTCATACGCCGTGAAACAAAGCATCAAACCCATATTCTATCACACTACAAATGACCAGAAGTGACCTCAGTATGGTCCTGGTATTCCAGGACTGTCTGTCTTATTTGTCCTATTCACTGAATGGCCACTAAATGCCTACCTCTGGTTGGTAAGGCACAGTCAAGAACCCCAAAAGAGAGCAAACCTCTGCTCCAACTAGAAAGTATAAGCATATGCAACACACTGTATATAGGTTAATCTCTCATGGACAGATTCTTGTCGACAGATTAAACAGTGAGAATCTGCCAGGGCCTACTGGGAATTATGTGATTTCCAGCTGTAATTATTCCTGGTTTTGCATTTTTGTCATTGATTATTCAGATGAAGTAGGAAGGTGGTCATTAGCTGCCCAGTGGTTTTTAGAGTTTTATGCAATATGACCTGTAATGAATATATGAATGAAACTGTTTTTCGTATTCAATATGTTACTAGCAGCCCTTCAGTGTAATGTACGAAATACAAACAATTCATGCAAATGGACCACTCACTTGCCATCTTATCCTTCTTATGGGTTTTTCCATTATGTTCCATGGACGTTGTTCATACTGATCCTTTGAGATGTAAAGAGATGTAAAGTGGTTCCTTTAAGTATTTTCTCTCCCAATGTATGCTCAGTCTACTATGAGTTATCTAACCGCATCTTGTAGGGGAATGACATCTTGTCAGAATCAGTTGACATTCACCTAATCATGATGAAGAGAATGGGATTTGAACTCAAACGAATTACATGAACCACCGCCACCTTTAATGAAGTCACTTAGCTGAATTGATGTTTTTTCCTCCAGTACAATATAATTCAGGGGAAATGGAATACTATTCTGGGTTACTGTTGATTAGAGTAGATATGACTATGATACATTCCGATATTCCAAACCCCCAACGCTCACATTCCACCTCTAATATTCCGATACTAATAGCCTGAAAATGTGCTCTTTGTTAACATTTACATCTTCATTAACCTTTCATTATCCACAATACATGTGCATTTTTAAGACATCCCTCATTGTACGTTGTTCAACACCACCAAACCTGATGAATAACGTGCAAGTCCATTTCTGACCGCTGTATTTCTATCTAGATCTAAAGCTTTCATGTGGAGGGAATCTTCCCAAGGCCACTGTCACAATACTTTCTGCATGACCAGCTATGGGACCAGATCTACTGTAGCTATCTATCGCTCATTCTGTCCTTAACCTATTGAGCATCTACTAAAATACACTGTCTGCAACTTCTTTGCTTGGACATGTTTATCTTTTTTCACAAATGTCCATCCGCATTTTCTATTCTTGGTATAATAATGACAGAGTAAATTCAGGGTAAATCTAAATCTCCAGTAATGCATATATTGCCTAGTGTCAGTGTGATCTTCTGATGTAGTGTCTTGCCCCACGAGGCTGCAATATGTGCTTGTCCGAATCATGTAGCCCAGTAAGCATTATCCCCTAGCTATAAACATGGCAACCAGAGACAGCTCTGTTTCTCTCTCGAACTCCAGAACATTTGAATACCCTAGATATTATCCACGGTCTTCCTACTATCTACACACACATAGGTGTTCCGATGAGTTCAGACAAACATCACATACATTATTTTATGACATTTCATTTTTAAATGCCAGAGAACATGTTCATATAATTAAAGAACATGATCATTTGCTAAACATTTCCCTAAGTTCTCCATTGGACCACATTCATTTCCTCATCAAAGTATACTGGCGCAGTTTACTATTTGCCAAATATAAAACATACAAACTCGAGGCATCTTAAGAGCGTCACACTGCCTCCACACAAAGTCCTTCACACTGTCAAAGAATGGAAGAAGTACATTTTGATAAAGCTGTTACTGCAGTGTGCTTCTGGTCATTGTGGCACTGCTAGGTAGGCGTTGTAAAAGCTGCAGAAGCAAACCTGAATTTCTGTAGGAAGGAAAGACTGTATGGCTGCTCTTTATTAAACATCACTGCTCACATGTATATATAGGAAGTGATGCTGGAGGCAAAGACTTTCCCCTGGTCAAGCTGACTGAGGATGTTATAGTTTAGATTGGTGGACATTGGGAGATAAGACACAAATACAGTAGCTGCTTCAATGTGAACGTTGTCAGAACACTTTTAAAGTATGAAGGACCTGGCATCTTACAAGGTGGGTAACTCTTCGCTTCTTCAGGATCTTTGCTTCTTCCACAATTATCTGGCATGGATGTTTAGCACAATTCAATGAAGTATATTGAGATTTATTTCCAAATTCCAACCAAACACTTTGTGAAAAACTCCCAATATTAACCACTGTCATTCTCTGGTACATTTGGGTAAATGTTTTCCAGTCACAGATTAAGCCTTGCCCTGGACTAAAAATAAAGCTCAATGGAAAAAAGTTGTTGTCCTGGACTAGTTTTAAACTGTGTCAGGAAACCATTCCTGGGAGAGCTGCAAATTCGGCACATTGCTGTGTAACTTCTTATCTAGCATTACCCGGAACATCATTTCTGAACAGGGTGCAGAGCTTATCCATCAAGATGAAGAGTCAGGCTTAAAGTGCAGCATCAAGTAATAAAGTCTATTTTAAAACTGAACTAAAAGAACCCAGCAGGTTCTTATACAATAATATACAGACAAATATGTTCAGTCTTTAAAAACAGCAAATGGCATTTTATGTTTTCTTCTCCTAACTCAGCACTTCAGGTAGGTTTTTTCTAATATGATTTAAGAAACACCTCACCTCAAGTAAGCCCTTCTCTACATGTTGCTGCCCCTACCAACAAACCAGAACCTCAGTGGGTAAAGAAGTATCATTTTGTCCTCCATCTTTGCACATTTAAGGGCAGCGATCCCTGCAAGTGGATGGATATCAGAACTAGGCATGGTATTACAAAACTGTCAACAAAACAGTATAGTTCAGAGCCTATGCAATCTACTGACTCACCACCCAGGTTAAAGAAGCCAGTCAGCATATGCTACATGTCTGCTATTTAGTACAAGTGTAGTTTATCACTTGTACTAAATAGGCACAGAAAAACAACTACGCTTCTAGGAAAGCAGTTCCTCTGGCTTTACATGGTTTGCACTGTTGGCAAATTACTGTGGACTGACAGTTAATGTCAAAACAGATTTACAAGAAAGAAATGCTGTGTCGTTTCTATGTCTGTCTTTTGTTAAGACTATGTTATTGTGTAGAGCTATGTTTACAGATCTACTGGTGAGACTTCCACGTTCGGAGCTTTAGGTATAACTTAGTTTAAGGTCTTTTTTATGTCCAGCTGATATCTATTTTAAGGGTTTAACAGACACTTACCAATGGCAGCATGGCTAAATCTGTAGGTGTATGAACGGTATATACTGGACCAAAAAGAGTATATCTGTAGGTGTATATACGGTATATACTGGACCAAAAAGAGTATATCGGTAGGTGTATGAACGGTATGAACTGGACCAAAAAGAGTATATCTGTAGGTGTATATACGGTATATACTGGACCAAAAAGAGTATATCTGTAGGTGTATATACGGTATGAACTGGACCAAAAAGAGTATATCTGTAGGTGTATGAACGGTATGAACTGGACCAAAAAGAGTCTATCTGTAGGTGTATATACGGTATATACTGGACCAAAAAGAGTATATCTGTAGGTGTATGAACGGTATATACTGGACCAAAAAGAGTAAATCTGTAGGTGTATATACGGTATATACTGGACCAAAAAGAGTAAATCTGTAGGTGTATGAACGGTATGTACTGGACCAAAAAGAGTATATCTGTAGGTGTATATACGGTATATACTGGACCAAAAAGAGTAAATCTGTAGGTGTATGAACGGTATGTACTGGACCAAAACGTCTACAGAAAGTACCTAATAGGACTTTGGGATGAATAAAAAGAGTGGGAGAGATATGAAACACATGAGAATACAATTCTGGGGCTAATATCATATCATGTGAAGAAAGAGAGAAATTGCTTCCCCTCAATCCTTTATTCCATGTAGTCCTGGGAGCAGATATATTCATTCTTTAGGCCTCTCCTTTTTAACTGTGTTATCATGACAATGAAACGTAGTATCACCAAATCAGAGGTGACAGCATGCCATTCCTTACATTAATGTGGAGGAAAATAACATGAAACAAGTTACCTGGAGACGATGCTTTGGTATATTTGTAAACGTAAGGCATGAGTCATCATTAAGAGCAGAGAATAGCCTTTTGTGGTGACTCACTTTCTATCCCTGAGCTTTCTCTTTCAGTCTGGGTCATCAGGGAACTTTTAGGGTCCGAGCTCTGTGAGCACTGAGCAGTGCTATGAAAGGACGGCTCATCCTTCATGTGTGCCTGTCTACCCTCTCAGTCTTTACCCTGGAGCCGGGACTCCAGAGCTTTGACGGTTTGTTGGACCATTAAAATGATCCCTATTCTACTGGCCGGCTTACCGAGCAAAGCCACAGGGTCTGACGTCGTGACGATGGCGGTGATCCTCGGTAAGATGTTGACATCATGGACTATCCCTCAATACGACTGATCCCTCACCTCGGTTTGGGCCTTGGGGATGTTAGCCACGGTACAGTAGCCAGACTCTTCTTACCCTGGAATACCCCATTAGAACACCCCCAACGCTCACATTCCACCCCTAAAAACACATCTGACACTTATTTCCCCAGTACCATTTCCCACACATGCAATAGTCTGGCTCCTGACATTCGCTGTGATCATGCAGCTCTGGAGCAGAGCTGTCAGAGTCCATCTTATCTGCAGCAGCTCCACTCACACATCCACAACCCCTGGAGTTACACCAACAATGGCCAACTAGGGCCCTAGGGGAGGGCAACCCCCTTCTTTTATTAAATTCCACAATGACTACATTTAACAAATTAGGATGTCAAATTATTATTAATTGTTTTCAAAATGTGTTCATTAGGGTGAAGTCTGTGTCAACTGATCTGAGAGTTAAGAACTTCACAGTAGTTTACACCCGAGGACAGTTTAGCGGTGAAGTCAGAAACGCTAATCCACCTTCATGCAAGGGTTTCATATTTAGCCAGGAGGGTAAACTGTGATCTAGTGGAATTACAGTTTTTTTATGTTTAATGGAGCTATATTCACTGCTGTATATAAATATGTTCAAAACTTAATACAGTTTAAATGTGGAATTTCTCAGGCATTGGGTATGCAAGGCAATCAATGTTGTGGTACAGACAGAACAATTATGTTAAGTCGAGTACAATCTTTATCGTTCTGGCTCTAGATGAAGGAGGTGGACAGAAGGTCTTAACTGCCCATGTCTGCCTTGTGGTTTAAAGGGGAAATATAAGCACACTACTGTATAGTTTCCCCCATATAATTCTACTTACTTTAGTGTATTATTTTTTGAACATTTCAAGCCGATTGCTATAGGCTAGTTGCAAACACTTTCAAAGCAACATTTACAAAAATGTACAAAAAGAAAAGAACACCAAATCAATGAGCCTTGTGTTTAATCTTTATTTCCACACATAGAATGACAATTTCATCTGCATCTCACTAATTCTGACAAATAAAAAATAACAGTACACTTTTTTGCTTTTGATTTTCCTTAAGCAACGCCAGAATTTTATTTCAAAGACAGATTCATGACAGAACTGTGTGTTTTAGTTATTTAACCTCAGACCCGCAAGTTTTAGATAGGCAAGTCTCTGTTCGTATGTGTGTGTGTGACTTATTGTGCGCAAAGGAGATTTGTGGAGCAAGTGCTTCATAGGCTTTTGATGTCTGGTTCTTTGTGTGTCTGGTTCTCAGTGTGTGCAAGTCTTGGTACCCTAATGATCCAACCTGACTCATTATCCAGGCTCTGGACCTGTCGCTGCTGTGCGGTGGGTACTACTACCTTCACTACACACGACCCACAAATTACTCCAGCTTAGCCCCTTCACAGGGAACTGGTGGTTACCATCGTTAATGGCCCCGGAAGGAATAGTACACTTGCACCTAGGGTACTGTACATGGTCAGAATACGCATACATTTTGAGTTCCTTCATATTTTAGCAGCCACTTTTGTGAATAGTTATTAAAGTGCCACCTGGTGGAGTGTTTCTGCACTTGCATTTTGCGCGCAAATTCGCATAGTCACGTGAATTTAGCTAAACAAAGTTGCCTGGCTACTTGCAGTGAACCATCATGTCTGATATATTTTTTATGTTTTCTAGTTAAATGGGTTTTGTGTGAATACATTTCAGCACAAAACACATTTTTTAAACTTTTTTCTGGTATTTTCATTGTTATTGATATTTGTCAAAAATAATCGAATGTTAACTTACGAACTAGCTAGCCCCTCTTTCCCTCGTGCGAGATTTCCGTCGTCTGCAAGTTTTGTTTTCACACGAAATGAAATGTAAATATTTATGTTTTTTTTCAAGTGCATATGCAAGTGGAAACTTGTACACAGTGATATCTATCGTTTTGTCCAGGTATGTGCTCCATTTAAGTAGTAAGCAATTTCAAGTAATTGTACTTAAATCATTATCAAAATGCATATGTTAACATTGTATGTATTCGCATGGTCAAGTGAATTTAGCAGAATAAAGTTGGCTGACCTCAAACACCCATAGAACTGTGCTTTTTTTCAATCAACAACATAGCTTTCAAAATTCACTGCTCCAAAATATATAGAGAACATGCAATCATCACGGTAAAACACCAAGTCAATTAAACGTCAGGGATGTAAATCTGTCCAGTTAAGAAGCATACGCGATTCTGAATCAGCGTCATTTGTTTCGGTGCTAATTAATGTGTCAACAGGTGAACTGGAAAAGTAATAGCAAGACGACCACGAAATAAGGAATGGTTTTGCAGGTGGTGGCCACAGGCTCTCTCTTTCCTGATGGAATCCTCTCTAGTTTTAAATATTGCTAATGTCCTTGTCACTAATGTTAGCCTGAGGTGGTTGGCTCATCCATTCCTGCAGTTGTATGATCGTTTGCTGTGTCTCCCAGTAGTCTTTATAGCATGGAGATGTCCGGAGACAGGCCTTTACACAAGGAGAGTTGGACAGCGCCAGAGAAGGGCATCAACATTCACGTGAGTTGTAACAGCCTGTTTTTTCAGTTGTTTATTTAGATTTTCTGTTTGAGTTTAGAGAATCTAGCCCTCAATCGTTTGGTGATTGTAGTGTCCATTGACCATTGCGTCACGGTTGCCTCACGTCATTTTGTTCTCCACAAATTACAGAATGTACAGTTAAGATTTTGATCTTTAATATAGTTCTTTCATCGAGACTCGATGTGTGATTTAAGTGTTTCCTTAATAGTTTTGTCTACTAAGGGCATGTTCTTTTCAAGTCTGTAGCTAAATACAGATTACATTACATGCCAGTTAACCTTCAGGCTCACCAGTCAATTCTTTGTGGGGACATAGACTTTTTTGGCTAACAGGCACTGAACAACTCAACAAATATTTATCCAAGGTTTCTTCACTAGAATCATTAATCCATTGGAGAAGCACTGACCTCTGGGAGTGACAACATCTTGTCTCAAATGCTATTGCTCACTTTCTCCCCTCCGAACTTTTAGTCCTTTTCATGAGAGAACGCAATTGAGAAACGCGCCAGTGTGACATGTAAAATGTGACAGGGCGTTTTCACAGCCATTAGGGGATGTGAAGCTTTTTCTTCCAGCTTAGCGTTGACCTGTCCTTGGCGCTGAGGGCCCAGACCGGTCCAAGGAAAAATGCTTTTTTTCCCCCTTATTTTATATCACACATCCCTCCAATCTTGTAATGAGTCATTCAGCCTATTTAAATGGAGAAATGTGGTCACTGTGCTGTTTGGCATCATTGTGTGCCAATGTTGTCTGAAGAGATCAGAAAGAAATTTAGACAAGCATGGCAACTCCAGAATTTTTGCAAGGTCTGTTGGTCTTTAACACTTAAAGCGGTATAACCTAGTTGATTCACACTGAATATAGAGGCCTATCTGTATGTCATAGTATAATTAGTAAGCACGTAAAATACTGTTTTGCAGTATTGTGTCACAACAAATTCCCAAATAATTAGCAAGAACACATTCTCAACCCTCAACCGCACATTTCTGTCTCCAGGCTATTAGTTCCAAAATGTCTGCTCATATATGGTGCTTTTAAAACTGTTGGATTAACTTTTTTGTTGATGCAAATCATGTTGCTGATTTGGAATGTTGACTACCTATTCAGCACTGGCCTGCATGTTGACTACCTATACAGCACTGGCCTGCATGTTGACTACCTATACAGCATTGGCCTGCATGTTGACTAACTATACAGCCAGCACTGGCCTGCATGCTGACTACCTATACAGCACTGGCCTGCATGCTGACTACCTATACAGCACTGGCCTGCATGCTGACGACCTATTCAGCACTGGCCTGCATGTTGACTGCCTATACAGCACTGGCCTGCATGCTGACTACCTATACAGCACTGGCCTG
>JACXGK010010096.1:0-18601 GCA_016801125.1 Novumbra hubbsi
CAATCAGCTTCTAATATAGTGACACTAACGCATGATGAGCCAATCAGCTTCTAATATAGTGACACTAACGCATGATGAGCCAATCAGCTTCTAATATAGTGACACTAACGCATGATGAGCCAATCAGCTTCTAATATAGTGACACTAACGCATGATGAGCCAATCAGCTTCTAATATAGTGACACTAACGCATGATGAGAAAAGGAATCCCAAGCCTACTCAACCACTGCTGAAGTCAAACGGCTTCTCACCCGTCAGAGTCATCTCGTTGGACACCCTGTCGATGACCAGGACGGCGTCAGCTCCATCGTCACAGGCCTCGATGTAGAACTTCTCTGGGGTTGTGTGCCTGTGAGGGGAGGGAGGAACATGGAGGATCAAACGCTCAAAACCGACTGGAAAATGGCACATGAAAAGACTGGAAACCAACTGTAGTTTAATGTGTCTTGAGCATTTCAAACATTTTGCTTTTAGCCTCGTCGCACCGGCCAGCGAATAGATCTCCTGGGCACTGTCCAACAATGTCCTCATGACTGTTGTCATGACTCGCTGAGATCAAATTCACAAGCAAGTCAGTTTTTGTTATTGTTAATTGTGATTCTAAATATATGTTGTTCTGAATGGGCTGCCTCTGTTAGAAAGGGTAATCACATTAAAATGATGTTAAAAAACATGTTTTGCATGTGTAAAAGCGGTCACCTGCGCGTCAAAGCGGTCACCAGCGCGCCAAAGCGGTCACCTGCGCGTCAAAGCGGTCACCAGCGCGTCAAAGCGGTCACCTGCGCGTCAAAGCGGTCACCAGCGCGTCAAAGCGGTCACCTGCGCGTCAAAGCGGTCACCAGCGCGCCAAAGCGGTCACCAGCGCGCCAAAGCGGTCACCAGCGCGTCAAAGCGGTCACCAGCGCGTCAAAGCGGTCACCAGCGCGTCAAAGCGGTCACCTGCGCGCCAAAGCGGTCACCAGCGCGTCAAAGCGGTCACCTGCGCGTCAAAGCGGTCACCTGCGCGTCAAAGCAATCACCTGCGCGTCAAAGCGGTCACCTGCGCGGCAGTCAGACAGAAGAAATGCCAGAATACCCAACTTGCTGGTTTAATTGTTGCTGAACTTGTGGATTTGTTGCTGACATGCAGGAAAACATTGGCGTGTTCTCGAACGTTTCCAGTTTTATCTGGCCTGCATGATAAGATATTATTTAGAATGCCTATTTCTGAATTAGTAAAAAAACTTCAGATTGGTTTGTTACAGAAATAGAGCATGCTTATCATTTGATGTTAGAACAAAAATAATTGTCATGTGAAGATATTGTGTGGTAGCTTCTATTTTAACACTACTGAATTCTGTATAATGTTATTTGTTTGACATTTTTAGGACAAATTGTACATGAAAATACTGGATGGGCTTCTTAGAATGAAAGAAGAGAACAAAATGCTTTTCTGTTAATCTACAAAACCCTCCAACAGAAACACCAAGCATCTGCCATAAACCATCATGGTTAAAACTAGAAATATAGTTTGAGAACAAGTTACTGGTTAATATTGGATACACCTAGGAAGGTTACTAAGCTGGTTAGAACTAGTTTTAGTGATTATGACCCATTAATGTGGAATTTGCTTTAAGCAGAGATCAAGCTCCAGAACCTTAAGTAATTCCTAGTGTTTAGAAGACTTCTGTTAGTTTCTAGTTTTGGTACTCTAAATGAATTTGCTTTTTAATCTGTTTCCCTCATCCTATTGTTTTTAATATTTTTATTCGATTTTATCGTGTTACATATTTTAATGGGTTAGTACTTTTAAACGGTTACAGGTTTAAAATGTACCAATTCTCCCCTAAAATTGTATTCTTAGGATACACTAAACCTAAACCTGAACTCATTCGCAGTGTGGTTCTTCGGAATTAAATAATAAAAAAATAAAAAATAAATATTGGAAATTGAGTCAACTGACTGACTAGCTATCAAACATACAGATAAAATGCATCCCTGAAATGCATGGTTTCACACAATACATGTCAGTTTGGTACTTCCTCATTCTCTGATAGCTGCCCGCCCTGACACGAGGGAAAACAGCTCCTTCTACACAAACCCGTCTCCCAGTGACTGGTGGAGTTTGCTGCATTAATCAGCTAAACAAGGAAGCCTGAAGTGGTGCATTCAGCAAGACGCAGGAATAACATAATGGGCCTAACCCAACACAAATAGCCTGGTATATATTCCTGCCGGAGCAGGTTCTGAGATCATCCAGAAGGAACAGCAAAATAGGACAAAACCATTGTGTAAGACAGGTGTGTCTGGCCATGACTGATTGGCTATGGTTTCATAACGAGGCAGAACAACCTGTATGATGTCGCAGACCTGGAAAATATCGCACCGATACAATCATTTGAGGCTGCAGTAAAGTTTGTTTAAGAGAAATATGATCAATTAAAGTGGCAAAGGTTCATAGGCCTGCCTATTATATTACTGCTCTGCAGCGATTGCGGAGTTCAAGACAAAAACCTTATTGTATTGGGGCTTTGCTTAACAACATTTCAACACATTCTCACACCACAGGAGAGACAGGGTCCACCGGATATACTGCTGGCATTAACAGCCGGTCCACATATGCCCCATGTCTGATCATTTAACGGAAGTAAACAACCAAAAGTAGACTACAGGCTACTCAACCCATGTGATTTGGCTGGCCCGGGATACATCTGCAATGGGACCATTGTTTGAGCCGTGTGTTTGACTTGTAAATGGCAACTGAGCTCTTGGATAATCCGATCCCCTCCCCAATGTTGCTCAAGAGTTCCTGCCAAGTGTCACACCCACTACAGCAGAGACAGCACTTCAAAATAACCCCACCGGACAAAACGTATCGATTTGACGCAAACGCTCAGCGGAAGTAACAACGTCGATGTTCCCGTACCCGTCTGCTGCTAGATCATCTGATTATAAAGGCGGTTTTCTGCTCTCATCACATGGATATCGATATGACTTGTCTACTCCGCAGCAAACGTGCCAAACAGAGAACTGAGCCGTTTTGTTCACAAGACAAACCTAATAAGACAACCTGAAATGACAGGCGATTGGTTAGCTAGACATAACGACTTGGATCTTAGCTAGGTTACCTGGATCAAGACTCAATCATTGCCACCACATTCAAGGCAGTTGCCTTACCTCGCATTCAGCAATCTACTGTACTGTAGCTGGTTAGCTTGATGTCAACGCCGACTTTTAACAACCATGACAAGATATTGACCTTTCTCCCCTGTAAATCTCTGTAGTTGAGAACCTCGACATGTTATTCTTTATACTTAAACGGTGCAATTAAAAGCGATGCACAATACTTACAAATTAAACCTCTCGTAGGCAGCAACCATCTTCACTTCTTGGAGCTAACTGACCTCAGTGACGTGGGAATAATAACCTTTCGAGGGGGCGAGCCAGAGGTGTGGTTAGCCATGTGATATGTTGGATCAACTACGCCACCTAGTGTCCACCAATCTTTTTCACTTGTATATTCGACAGGATTAACAACACTGTAGGCGACTAAGCTGTTTTTTCATCCAGTCTAAATGTTCCCATACGTTGGTG
The DNA here is from genome assembly GCA_016801125.1 of Novumbra hubbsi. Taxonomy (NCBI): domain Eukaryota; kingdom Metazoa; phylum Chordata; class Actinopteri; order Esociformes; family Umbridae; genus Novumbra; species Novumbra hubbsi. The sequence continues at coordinate 3,574 of JACXGK010010096.1, forward strand.
ATCTCAAACATGGTCACTGTGTTGAGTGGTTAGCCAAATTTGGTACTTATGTACAAATCACCGTGCATTATAAAGTCATTATTTGTGAATATTCCTGTCAGACACTATTCATCCACGAGCTAGTGGGTTTGATTCTCCGGCGCGCTAAATCAATAATCGTTATGATGCAAGGTGATTTGTAGGCAAACTCAAGGTGCAATCTGTGAACAAACCTGGAAATGTAGACATTGCGATATTGTATAATTAACACAGGCCTACTAAATGGGTAATTCGGTAAAATTTTAAAACAGGCATTATATTTGCTAGCCATAAACTAGTAAGGACCCATGCCTATAAATACCACGTGCACTCGTTGCCTCTTTCTCTCTTGGTAAGTTGGTCTGAGCGGAAGAAGATGCTGTAGATTTAGTATGGCAAGTTTGTTAACGTTGAGCTCGGTTGCGAGACTGGACGTGTGCAGTTTTAAGCGCACTGACCGCAAGTGTGGCTGAGGATGGTCAAGTCCTAAGAAGATTGCATGGTAGGTTTAGTACTTATTAAGAAATACCAAACAGTTCATTTCCGTAGTTAGTTAGCATGAAAGCTAACGGCATCTCCATGTGCGCATGCACTCGTGCAGAGAGTAGTGCTTTTCTGCTGGGTTTCTCATTATATAGTATACAAAACATGTTGATAGTTCTATTGCAAATCACGTTAAACTACGAAGTGGCTCTTTTAACCCGCATTTTCTTTTTCAGATGACCTTCTATGAGCCTAATATCCTTGTGCTTCGTAGTTGTCTTATGGAGAATTCGAGGTACGTTAATTAAACGAGGGAAGCCATCATTTAATGTACCGAAGTGTGTTTATGATGATTCACTAGACTAGAGTCTCTGAATTTTTGTGATGTTTGTTCACAGTGCACTGAGCCGCACTTTCTTCTGAAGTCAATATGTCCGAATAAGAAGGTTAGAAACTAATTCCACACGTTCCCGGTTTCTCAGGTTAGTGGATGGGAGGAATTCCTCGTAGCAGTCTGCATCTTCATGGTGAGTTTATTTGGCCTGTCGTGGTAAACGTGTCCTGGAAGTTACCTCAACTGTTTTGTATGTATCACGACGCTGCAAAGACGTTAAGGCCCCTTTTCCTGAACGTTGTTTGGCTTGCATAGTTACATATCTGGTAACAACCCGAAGTTAAATATGATGATTCTGAGAATGGTTTCGCAACTCTACTGAAATTTGTGATGTCATGTTTCTCTTGGCTATCTGATTTAACCAGTAATGCATCTAAACATGAACAGGTATACAGTGTCTTGTGTTAATTATGTTTCATCCAATGTGCCAAGGCTTCTGAGATGAGTCGGTCTTCTTGATTTCCAAGAATTTGGCTACAGCCCACCAAGGAGGGGTGATTGTTAACTCGTAAGTGTCAGTCAATCATGTTTTAGCCGTGCCTGCATTGATGATGATTTCCTAGACTAGAGTCTCTGAATACAACATGAAGTTAACTTCACAGTGCACTGAAAATGCTCCCTTGGTTTAATTCTGTGTGTTAAGTGAGTTTTTGTTCTGAAACATATATTACTGTTTTTAGGTTGTGGTTGGTAGGAAGATGTCTTCTTCCGCCACCCCGTCTGAAGGGATGCTTGGTCAGCCTCAAGTAAGTGGCCCTGATCTGCCATTAGTGTACATCAATGATGTCCCACTGTTACTGAACCCTTGTCAGTGATGATTACAATAGTAACATATTAGAGTTTACCGACAATGATAATACTTTACATGCACTACCATCTGAGACATGAGGCAACCCCCCTTTGAACAATTACAAACCTGTTAGCGGACAGTTTCTGACTTCAGTTTCCACCGTTCCTGGTTCTCAGGTGTTCTACTTGGTTGTCATGCAGCTGTTGTGGGACAGTTCTGGTAAGTTATCAATTCTCTTAAGCAGACCTGGGACTTATTTACACCGGCCTATGTTCCAGTTGACCTTTGACTTGGTGACAGGGTCCAGGCATTGATAATGTCTATGATGATTGCGATTTCGGTTCCTGAGTTAAACTGATGCTTTCTCGCAGCGCACTGAGACTTGGGAGATCTGTAGAGCAAGAGGCTTGCAGTCTTTCCTTGAATTAGGGTTCCTATTCCTGCATTGGGAAAACCACCTAATGTTGGTTTTGTCTTTCAGGTGACTTGGTGATTGACTGCCAAGAGATTTTACGAGATGGAAGATGAAGAGTTGCAGATGAAGTCCTTATGTAAGCATTGATTTCCAGTACAACTGGTACTTGGGATGCTGTCGTTGTAAGCAGGGTCTGTCGATGATGATTGCGATTTCGGTTCCTGAATTATACTGATGCTTTCTCGCAGCGCACTGAGACTGAGTTGGATGTAAATGGCCGTAATAAAGTGCTGTTCATGTGGTGGCTGTCATTAATTCAGAGGTCTTGTTTTTCAGGATTACTTGTCCATCTGCTGCCATATTTGCATTCCTTAAAGGTGAGTTCTTAAGTCTTCTCTGGACTAGTAATGTGAAGTAGGAGGTTCAATCCAAAATTGTATGCATTGATGATGATTTCCTAGACTAGAGTCTCTGAATAAAAACATGAAGTTAACTTCACAGTGCACTGAAAATGCATGCTTACATCATCCCTTGTAGGAAATGCATGTATGTTTTTGTGTTTAAAGTAATTATCCCCCCCCCCCCAGGTTTGACAGTTGAATTGAGATTCTCCTGGTGCAGGCCTGTTTTGGTGAGTAACATTGATCTGAGTTCAGTCCTGTACTACACAACTCCTGAACAATAGTCTAGTCCTAAGTGCAGAGGATGGATTGTAATGTGTCTTTAATAGAACCCAGACTGGTTATTCTGGCCTGGAATTATAATGTCGGAGTCTTATCAGGGCAGTGCTGTGACCATAGATTGATTTTCATGCTACAGTTTTTGGCTGTGCAGTGTGAAATGCTCAAACCTCATTTTGTGGCTATTGTATGAGTGACAAACCATGACACTTAATTAGTTTATGGATTTTCAGTTAGTTTGATTGTAATACTAACAGTGAAATGTTGTCTTTACAGGTTATGCTGTCTTTTGGAGCCTTTCCGAAGCAAGCTACTGTTCTGTGTTGATTCTAATGCTTTTTGCAGTATTTGAATAAAATTTTATGAAATGTGGTTGTTTGGTTGGTATTTGCAAAAGGGTTAAATTCGGACTGGCTTGAGTATGCAGCAAGAATGCACCCAAATGCCATTTCTAATATAAATCAGTTGGCAATGCGGTAAGAACAGCATTATTTCTAAACTGGTATCGAAATTTCTCTATTCAGTCCTCTGGTTTCAGGACCCAATGGTATTTATATAATTTACTCGGACTCAATACCGAGTTCATGTGCACTCAAAATGAACGCATAATAAGGTGACGCAAATAAATCTTTTACACACCCGAATGGTATTGTCAAGTAAATAAGGCTGAGTAATGTGAAGACGTACGTCTTCATTCATTGCGAGGCTGGCCCCTTGTAACTTCTCGCACACAAAGCTAAGATATTTACACAATGTATTGTGCTGACTTGGAGTCATTGATATCTATTCAAGTTACATAACGGGACCTCATTGGAATTTGACATGTGCTGTGAAATGTTGCACTAAGCGTTACATCGTTGAGGGTCGAAACGCTTGTAACTGCAGGTGTTTCACCATTAAGTATTTCCACTCCATGTGGAACTGACGCGCTATCTGATGTGTGGTTTTCCACAGTACGGAAGTATGCCAGCTGTTTCCGGTCCCAGGTATGCTAACCAGTTAGCAACGTAGCTTAGTTGAACCACTATGCATGCAATCAACTGTAGTTGGTCTGTTTCAAAGTAAAAGGTAAGCTAGCAGGATACCTAGCTGATGTTTGTATCGTTTTGCACCTTTATGTCGACTAAGGAAGTAATCCACAACCTGTTACAAGGGTAATAATTGAGACAAATCGACTTTGACGACAAGTAATCGACGACGGATAACGTTAGCTAACTACTGTACTCCAGCCAACTAACAAACAGGACAAGGTGAGTGCAGGTTTATCAGGTCAGGCAATTTATGCAACTGAAAATCAACGGTCGTTAGTGTTTTTTTTGAATGGCTTTGCGTTAAAAAACATTAAAGTTTAACTTTTCTGTAGTTTGAAAAGCTCACTGCGTTTAAGTGTAGATGTGGCAAGATTTGGCTAGCTAGGTAATAACATTTTCTTAATTCGCTAAAGTAATGGAACAAGTACAGTAGGAAGAGCTGTGAATACAAATTATGTATTGTAACAATTAGCTAACTGACTAATTTTGCAATAATATTCTACCTCCCAACAGATACACCAAGAAGGGGAAACTACACGTTGTTTGATCAGAAGATACTGTTCTATTTACCAAATTTCTGGTAATAAGGAATCTAATTGTTGAATATTTATTGAGACTCATTCTTCGGCCTTTAAAGTCAATTGGCCATGTACTTTAGAAAGTACCTAAAAATATTGTAGCAAAATAGCCAATTATATTTTAAAAGTTTTGTTCACGCTACTTTCAGAAAGCAAGGTTTTCTTGTCTGTTGCACTCTGAGGACGTTTTTGGATTCCACACAAAGCAACGTTTTTAGGCAGTTCGTAGATAATATAAGAGGAAAGTGTTATTGAGGAAACCATGTAGCGGGTACCTCCTCTCGTTGGAATTTTCCTTTGGGCGACAGGGTTGCGCTCTACCTGTAGGCACGGGTGGGTCCCTAAATACACACTCCCTTTATTATATCCACCTTAGTGATTCGATTGATTTATCTATTGTTCTAGCTAGACTACAGTCTATCAAAAACTGACCACACAATCTCCGAGCTGTCACAAATAACACTGTTTGCAGTCGCAAAAACCACTGATCTTAGTTTAAGGTCTTAAATCCAGTCACACTTGAGGAAGCTAAATTAGGGGAGCCAGCATGACAGCTGTTGTAGGGCGGGTTTGGGGGTGGGTGCGACCGGCTGTTTCCTACCGCCCCTGGGGAAGCAAAGCAGCACCTGACAAAACCACGGGTGGCAAACCTGTGACAGACGAGGGGCAGACGAAAGGCAGCTGGGGCTTGGGGAGGTTAACAACCTGGGTTTGGGGAGATGGACAGAAAAGGCCAACGAGTGACCAAACAACATTAATCGACCAGTACTGGGAAGCGAGTGAGGAGAAAATACAGTCCATGGAAATTGAAGATCTCTGCGCGGGCAAGCATGAGACTGAGGGGAAAGCGGAACGTGTTGGATCCAGGTGGTGGAATAAGGTTCTGCCCTACTCCTCGGGCGTTCTCTGGCCAAAGGCGACTGAACCTGGTGGGATCAGGCAGAGGAAATGTGTCGGGGGTGGATGGGACACGGAAAACGACGGGGAATGTTCTGACTACGAAACCCCACCGCCTTCTCCCACACCCACTTCCTCGTCTGCGTTTAGTTTTTTCGAACGCGCCTGGAACGGGGAGATTGTGCCGGAACACTATGACATCTGCTTTAACTTCCTCCGCCACCTGTTTGACCTGTTTGTGGTGGGTTTCTTATGGACTGCGTCCCCCCCTACCAAGTTGGTCCTGGAGGTTCTTGGGGTCCAGGGGGGTTTGAAGCTGTGGCTGCACGGAATGGCCATGTTTTTTGTCTCCACGGTTGGAATGGCGGGATTGCTTTGGTTGGTCCAGGAGTATCTCCCTCAGTTTGCTCTGGTGTACGGCATCGTACAAGCATTGGTGATCTGTGTTAGCGTCCGGCAGAGTGTAATCCTCGGAGAGGGGGTCGAGGAGGAGGTGGAGGAGGAGAAGAAGGCAATGGAGGATGAGGAAAGGGATGAGGGCGTGAGAGATGACGTGCAAGTTCCAGAGATGTACCTGACAACGAAGGAGTACATCAGAAGAGAGATGATTCGTGAATGTTAGGTAAGTTACTTTTCCTGATCTGTGCTTTCCAGTTGTTCTTCATAGTAACTTTGTATTGATATGAATCCTCATTTTGTGTTCACCAGTATTTTATTCCATAGTATGTGCGGAGGAGTAGTCTATCTAGGAAGTTATTTTCTGCGGTTGTCATGGTTATTGAAGTGCACAAAGCAACTATGGAGCTGCTTGGATCTATTTTAAAGCGTGCAGCTCGAGAAAAGGAACTGTGACCTTCTCAGAGTGGTGTGAAACCAGCCGAACTAATGACTTATCTTTGCCCCTTAATATTTTTGTCACTTAGCCAACGCTCTTATCCAGAATAACACCAGCGAGCCAAGCTTCCTTCATGTACATTTCATCCATTCCAGAACATTTTTGTTTATGTTCCACCTCTTAATACTGCAGGTTGCAAATGCATATTAAAAGTGTTAGCTGGGTAACGGTGTGTGAAAGCCGGTATATATTCCTGGTTGTCCACGGATACGAACTCCAGACGACATTAGCATTTGGCCGTGAACACAGACACAAGGAGGGCAAAGTCTGAACAAACTGCATCTGGGGCATTCTGCTGCTGAAAAGGTCATAGCAGGGATTGACAGGAAGGCACAGGTCAGTCGGCTGGTTGGTTGTCTATGGTTCGGTGCCCTAAATGGGCATTCATTCCACAGTCAGGTGGCTCTTAAACCTGTCATTGGAGAAACCAGTAATCTACCTCCTCTGAACTAGCTTATCTGATTCATGGCAGGACAATTAGTACCTGGCAAAATGTTTTAAGTACCGAAGCCATAGACTGAAATCTGTCCATCGAACTGTGTTAAGGGGAGGTGCATTTATTGTTTTTTAAATTGTATTCTTAAAAATACATTTAAAATTAAATTTTCATCTAAAAACACAGTGCCAGAAAGTATTCAGACCTCTTACCTTTCTAATCAATTCATAATTGATGTAGATATTGTTTTGCTATGAATCCACACATAATATCCCATAATGACAATTTTTATTTTTTTTAATGTAAAATATTTACAAAAAAACTGAAATGTGCCTTTGGCCACAATCACAGCTTTGAGGCTGTTTGGGTTTATGTCTCTACCGGCTTTGCACACTTGGATTGGGGCATTTTCTCCTATTCTCTGTAGATCCTCTTAAGCTTTGTACAGTGAGCGGTGAACTGTAATCTCAGGTCTTTCCCAGTCCCTGCCTCTAAGAAGTGTCCCCATAACATGATTACAATTCGGTTCTTAAATACCTTTCTGAGCAAAAACTCGGTTTTTAATTTTTGGCTTGATGGCCACCTTTAGGAACAGTCTTGGTGGTTCTAAAATTCTTCCATTTTACAAAATTAATGGCAAGAAATATATTTTATTTTAATTAAAATTAATACAACAATGTGGAGAAAGTGAAGGTTTGGAAATACAAGTGTATAATATACATTGCTGCAAATTAATTTGGAGCATTTTGGGAAATGTCTCTGTTTTTCATGTCTAATAGAAACTGTTAGAAAATCTTTTGAAACTAGAATGGTTTTACCGTTTGCAATTGAACGCAAACCCGATTTTTCCCATATGACCTTCCAGTGTGTTTCTGACCTTTGGGCAATTAATAAGTTGTACCAAAAATATTTACTAACTATTTGCTTATTTTTCCGCAGGAAGTCGGCTAACATGCAGCCGAGGATTGAGAGAAGTTATTTTTCAAGAGCCTACCGATACAAAATGTCTCACGCCCGGAGCCGATGCGGTTTGCATTGAGGACACTGGGAGACTGGCAGTCTTTAAGCAGACATTTCACATCATTACTGTGGTAGTTAGTATCACTGACATCAAAGCACTTGTTGCCATAAAGGCTCATTGATAATAGTTTTTATATTCCACTCCAGTTCTGATGGGGAAAAGCACATCCACTACAAACCAGTGTCTGTGTCCACATAGTGTATCTGAGATCTGTCCGTAATGTGAAGTTGTAAACTGCAAACTGATCGGTCAGCACTACTACTCCTAGATGCATTTTGGACGTGGCCCCTGGGCATAACAGCACAACCATAACACTTTCCTGTATTTTAGCGTAGTTCTATTGTCCTGCTTTGTTACAGATTCCTGTTGTCTCCCAATACTTGCCTTTGAGACTTAACTTTAAGCCAACGAAGCTTCAGTGAACTTTGAAAGATGTCATTTTCTGTTAACGATTTTAATATCTACACAACAAATAGCACCAGCAGTTTTTCCACAATTCTATTCAAGCATATTCTGATGTTCTCTATAGAACCAAATACGTTTCATTTGCCTTTGACTTACATTTCCTGTGCCATAGTAACACGTGTACTGTGTAGAACAACTTCACTATTTTCTATATTATATCGTCTTAATGGTACTCATGTATTGATGTTTTTTTCTCCTGTCTTCTCACATTTATGGTTACTATTGGTAAAGCTAGCCTACAGCCTTACAAATCCGAATTTCTAGAGTAACCTTTTGGAAAGATAAATTAGTTGATTAAAAAATGTGTTCTTAAAATTGTCCAGTAGCACGTTTTGCACAATCCCATAGAAATCAACTGTGAATCTCAGGAAACCTTCACTATCAGCAAGTAATGTTTCTGTCGGCACGTGCCGCACTATCAGCAGGCGGAATAGGGACCTCAGTCAAAGCGCACCTGTTTTTTCAAGGCTTTGAAGAACATTTATTATTTCAGAAATGGCCTTCTTGAGATGTTTTTTGTAGTGTGGCAAAACGAATAGTTGTCAGAATGTTGTAGTGTGGTAAAAACGTCTACCCTCATGATGTACCCTTAATAGGACCGTCGAAAAGAGACACTATATCCGCAATTCCGCTTTGCCTTTGTGTAATTGTGTTCGATGTCACGTTTTTACATTTTACTCCGTATGTCAATTGTAAATGAGGATGTTATTTTGAAATGAAAATGTGCAATGTCCCAGACGAATGCTGGACCACTGTCGGATTGTCAAAAAGATTAAGGCTGCAAAACAACGGGATTGAAACCCAACGCGGTCACATTCTCTACCCGATTGTTTAATGCGCCAGTTACAAAATATGAAGAATATCCAAAATAGCTTTTAAAGGTATGATGGTTCTACATTATATTTCTTGCTGGCCGTGCCACAATGTTTTTCCTCTGAACACGCCCGTGGCATTATGTTTAGTGGGGTACTGGATGTGCGATGTTGGGTTGTGCACGTGTTTGGCAGAAAGGCTGACTTTGTAAACGACTGTGTCTTAGATACACCTTACTCAACCCTGAAATTCGTCACTGGCTAAATAAACCTGTGGTCTTTTTCTGGATTATATTCCCACGTCTCTGTATAATTATTATCCCCCGGTTGTCAATAACTTCATGCTGCGTTAGACATGTGACCAGAGGCACCTCCGTTCTAATAGCTAGGTACGTACCTCACATTGCACATAAAAAAACGTACTGTCTTTCACCAGGCAGGCCCTAGCAGCACTTTATATAGAGTATAGGGTGTGATTTGGGACACCAAAGGCTATGTATCGGGAACGGCGAGCTCTGACACTCATCTTGAGGACAGGACCAGAATAACCATACTGATGCCTGTCCCGGAATATGACGCTAAATTTGACTTATTTTTACTCTCGTCTCCATGGCTACCAACCACTAATTCTGTCTGCCTAGCGTGTTGACCCAGTTGTGATCCACTGTGGGAGATGAGGTGGAATACAGTGCACTGAAACCTAATCCCGATCGTGTTTTACCATTAGTGCACAAAAGTACACGAATTGCTAACATCCTTGTTTGTTATTCCAATACATTTATAAGCTCTCCTACTTCTTCCGTCCTATTATAGAGGTTTTCCAGCAAATTGTTTCGTAGCCCTTTTGGGGGTAGGCCTACTCGGAGACGGTAAACAGGTACCACTGTCTTAGTCGAACATTTTCAGGAATGTAGTTAAATGGCCTTCCTGAACAACAAAACGAACTAAAGTTTGGCTACATTTTCACCCAAACTTGGACTTGGTCTCTGCCTCTAATATCCGCTTGAATTAATGTAACACACTGGGACAAAGGGATGTAATCACACTTCACACCTTTTTTAATTCACATTAAATCAGCTCTTATATGATTTATTTTATGTACAGAAAGGTGCATTGCCAACACAGGAGTGTGTGTGTCTGGTATAGATGATGTGGCGTTTGGTGTAATCCCTTTATGCATAAAGTATGTTGCGGTTGTCATTTCAAACACATTTGAAGTGGTATGTTCGGAACCAGAGGGGATGAAGCCATAACAGTGAAATGTAATAAACTGATGCAGTCCTGAACACAGCTTAGATCAGCTATTCGCCATGCACCTTCTCTCTAAAAATTCACAAACCGAATCTCCCTCCCACGCATTCAATTTAAGTGCCCAGCCTGAAATGCCGTCTACCGCCTTCAGTCCAACGTGATTTAGGTTCGGTTTCGAATGTATGCTCTGGAGAGATTTGTCGTTAAAAACAAAATCTTACACTCATCACCACAGACGAGGCAAAAGCAAAAAAAAAAAAATAATCCAAGCGGAAACTTAATTGAAAAGCACACCAACCAGCATGCAGCTGAAGACGGTACCAGGATTTCATTGGTGCATTGATACTAAGAGGAGGGGAAATGAATAAAATGATCACACCAAAATGAAAATATGTTGCATTTGCATGAGATCGAAGCAATTTCTGATTTGTTGACATCATTTACAAAATAACCTTTCAATGGAAAACATACAAAACAGCGGTGCTGAGACTAAATTACTCAACACTTAAGGATTGTCTAAAGAATGGACAAAATTCGGCATCACCCCTCAAAATCAAACACAACCCTCAACCAAAGCGATACGCAGCCACGTGAAAACAATTCACTTCTCTTTAGCTTTTGCTCAAGAGTGTCATGAATACAATTTTAAATTGGTCAAACATTTTGTGTAAAAGGCCAAAGAGAAATTATCAGCAACACCCGAATTCTTAAACAAGACAAATTCGGCATACTTTTGAGTGTGTTTGCAGCCATTAACATTGTTATTTGTTTATTAACTTTGAGGATGTCTGAAATTAAGTCTTCAGTATCTTTCCAACCTCAGTGTGGGAATACCAAACACAGAAAAGAAAATACATAAACTATTCCACAGGGTCGTTAATGTTAAAATAAGCTGCTGTGTCCATAAAACAATTACTAATATTTGCTGTAAGTCTTAACAGACACAGCAGCATTCTTAAAACTCTTCTTACTGGTAATTTGAAGCAAAAATTAGGTAGTATGCACCCCCAACGCCACACTAGTACCCATTTAGTGCACTACATATACACTCCGGTCCATAAGGTAAGTGCCCTATACAAGGTTCAATTTGGGACGCATACCCGGTGTTAGTCTGGGAACCAGGCAATTTGTGCCCTCTACAACATTACATCCTCCAATCTTTGTTTGACAAGCAGAAACACTGGCTGGCAACCAGTCCAAGATAACGCAACATAATTACAAAAGATTAAGTATAAACACAAAGAAATAAATAAGGAAAAATGTTCTTCATATATATATATATATATATTAAAAAACAATTATTGTATTATATACAATGAACTCCAAACCCCATAAGATGTTTGTAATCAAACAGGCAGAAGTGTAGACTTATTTTTTCCTTGCCTTCTTTCCCCTCCAAGAAACACAGTGACTGAACTAAATGACAGCGTGTTGTGTAGTATTATAATGTGTCATCAACAGAAGTATCCCCTCAATTCCTCCCTTACCACTCCTCCTAATCTCTAGTGGGTGTGTGAGCCCCCAGAGCTCGGAGGCACCGTAGCACCCCCTCCTCTGTGTCCATGCCTGTCTTTCCCATGTCCCAGAATGCAGTGCGCGCTCCCACAGCCCTCGTCACCATCATCCCCTTCGCTTTCGGAGGAAGACTCTCCGAACTGTTTGGGCTTCTCATAGACGCAGCAACCTGTGAAGGTGTCAGCAAAACGTATCCATCGATAACCTCTAGTGTCCCAGCTCCACACAGAACAGATAAGGACATCTAAACACTCAGAAACCGAGGAGGTTCGAAAAGCAGATATACCTCAGTAGTCAGACATCTGCAATTGCAGCATGTATACAATCAAAAAATATTGAAATGTTCATTGGCTAAAATGTGAAAGGAAAATTAACACATACACTTGGAAGACCTCCTTCCCAGATGTTCATTGTCAACTGTATCGCTGGACCACTCCACCTTCTTGTCAGTCTTCCTCTTCCTCAGTTTAATTGTCAAGCTACGTCCCTCCTGAAGAAAATTTACAGTATCATTGTTTGAGGGTTTTACATACTCTTATCTTCGTGCACACAGACCTTGTGTGTTTCTCTTATCAACGGGGTATTGTAGCCAGTCAACATCAGATATGCTGGTTGACTAATAGGCCGTTAACCCTGGCAACATACTAAATTTGTCAGCTCAAAATAAATCAAGTAAAATCAAATAATTTCGTCATGATTTCATAGGCTAGTTTTATTTAAACTTTCTTTGAAATGCAATGATAACTGGTTAACTAACTAAGGAATCTGCAACTTGCAATAGTTGAAGTGCGGTCTCAGGTAGGTTATGGTAAACAATAACAAACAGCCAATTCGCCTGTTATATTCATTTTATACCTAGCTAATTGTTACGTGTGCCGTAGTTTACCTGCTGGGGCGGTGGCGGTGTGTTAACTTGAACGGTCTCCGTTATTGTCTCGCTAGAAGTACCTGGCGCCTCCGCCATCCTGACGATTTTAGTGGGTTGGTTTTCAGGTCGCGCCAGCAAAAGAAATGTAAACTAGCGTTAATTTAGGAACGGCAAACACTCGGTTTCTTTAACCCGAGACGATTAATGTACTAAAACTGATCGATTCTGCCGTGGACGCTAACTGACTCCTCGTTGGCTGTTCGGCTTGAAGCCGTGTGGAGGAAGTAATTCCTAGACGGACTTCTTCCGGTGGCTCTGCGCACAAATAATTCCGATGGAAAACAATTTACACATATTTTTTTGTCTGATCAAAAAATGTCTTTTCTTTACGAAAAGTAAAAAAATAAATGCATTTAATACACGTTATACTCACAATATCGTTTGTGTTCATGTGTCATAAAGCTTGTAGTTATAATATAACATATTATGTGAAACCCAAGTGCACCGTTCGGTCGAAGTTGAAAGGTCACAGCTAGCAAAACATGTCTGCGTCCAAGACCACATCATATTGAAGGTAGAGTAGATTCGTGTTCTTTACTGTTGGAAACATGTCGCGGTTCATGAGTATCCCGTTATTGAATGTATGACAAACTGAAAGAGGTCTCTGAAGAGTTGCAGATATATATGCTATTTACACACAATTCTGTATTTGTCATTTAATGCTACACTCAGCCATCATTCATACATTTGCTCAGGCAAAAGACCAAACAAACAAGAAACCAAATACTTGGCAATCTAGGACCAAATCGTATCATACATAAAATGTATGAATCAAATAGATATAACAGTGTTAAAAGATTTTCACTCATCAGTGACTTGTGCAAATCAGTTTTGCGAATAACAAGTAATTGTAATATATTGTTTACATGTGCATAGCGTATACATACTTGTCTGAGACCCATTTTGGCACGACAGTTCCACTCTTATAACCAGTGACTTAAATTCCTAGAACGCATCTTGAAAACTCCAAATGAAAACACCTTCCTGTGAATCTTAACTTTAGTTTTGCTGTCCTTGTTCAAATGTTAGCCTCTGATTTGATTTGCAGGAGATGTGGAGGACAACTCGTGGCCTCCCTGGACGGGCAGCAGAAAGAGGGGTACAGAGGGTGTGGGAAACATGGACCTGTTCCTACACTTCGTCAAAACCCCCTACTCAATTAACTCCAACTCTTCGGACACGGGCTGAGAAAGAGAGGCGGAGGAGAGAGAAGGAAAAGGCTATTCTTGCTAGTCAACACAATGTAAGGACTCCTGTACTTGGTATTCAACACAATGTAAGGACTCCTATACTTGCTAGTCAGTGTAGAAGTATCGCGTGGCAAACTCTGATTCCACTACAAAGAAGAGAAAGCTTTTTGAACCTCTTGTGCCTCATTGAATCCTTTTCAATCCCATTTTGTGGTGCAAAAAAAAATGAAATGTAAATATGTGGAAGGTGAATACTCCTTTTATCCGCTGTACCCCTAGAGGAATTAGTCCAACACGTCTACATCACTTATTCCAACATATAGACTGCAGTCAAACACATCTACACCACATATTCCAAGATTGATTTAATTAATACATAGATTTTATTTTAAGGGTCTCAAAGATCAAGGAATGAAATGGAGTGATAAGGAGAAAGTGGTATACAGCGCATCAACACCTCCAGGAGAGAGGAAAGGTAATATATTTCCTACAGTCAACTAGATTAGCCTGCATGTCATTGGCTTGCCTCATTGCCATTCCCATGCTCAGTAAATGATTATTCACTACTGTTAGTTGATATGGATTAGAGTGCCTGATAAAATAACTGCTATATTCACACCAGTCACCTTGGCAGACACCACGCTGCCCTTCCCTTCCTCCTACAGCCCTGAGTATGTGGAGGCCAGTTGGTACCAGTGGTGGGAGAACCAAGGGTTCTTCACCCCAGAGATCCACGCCAGAGAATATGACGTATGAGGACACACAGAATGACCAACGACGCCGTGACACAGTGTAGCGATAATCATCCTCAGTGTGTTTCAGCCAGTGTATTCATCGCAGAACCTGTGTGCTCTCCATCAACGTTTAGGACAAACAACCGGAGGCTGTGAATCGGTCTTTCTCCATGTGTATCCCTCCACCTAATGTGACCGGCTCACTCCACCTCGGTCATGCTCTCACAGTGGCCATAGAGGATGCATTGGCTCGCTGGTATGTATTTCTCATCAACAAAGATAAGATGTCTCTGAGTGGTTTCAAGACTGAAACGACACGCTGATTGAGTGGCTACTGTGTTTGACTTGGTTTAAGAGATCTTATTGAAAGGCTAAAGTGTTTGATTGGGTTTCCGAGATCTTAATGAATGGCTAATGTGTTTGACTTGGTTTAAGAGATCTTATTGAAAGGCTAATGTGTTTGACTTGGTTTAAGATATCTTATTGAAAGGCTGA
>JACXGK010010097.1:0-18603 GCA_016801125.1 Novumbra hubbsi
GGGGGGGGCACATGGCTTAATACCCATCATGTCGTAGCTCGCAGAAACGCGGTGTTGCCTCGTGTGTAAATGAAGGATCTTAATTCGCTCCAACGGAAGATGGACTCGTGTCCGCTGGACTAGTGGGTGGTGTATTGTAGGGTTTGAAATGTCTAACGCAAGTCTAAATGCAATTCAAACATCTGTTTTATAATATCATTCAAAGAGACCTAGTGACATAATGAACATGAATGTATCAGGTTCTGTATCAGGTCCTTCCATGCACTCCCCACAGGCCTCAGGTTTCACATTCTGTCCATCAACGCCAGCAACACTAAGGAGCTGATCTTGGACTTCTGGAAAGGGGAAGAACATATGCCCCCTAGCCAAGTCGATGGTACTAAAGTGAAAAAGGTTAAAGGGCCAAGCTACATGCCGTCCAGGCCCTCTTCCCCAGACATTGATGGAGGAAAGGCCTGAACATATTCAAGACTGTTCTCTATTGTAAGGCATGTCAAGAACAGCTTCTACACCCAAACGATAAGACCTTATAACACCACGGCCGCTGTCGCTGTTTATCATCGAATCATCGTCTGTTCTGAATGTCTGTCTTTCCTGCAGGTCCGGTATGTTCTGCAGCGTCTGACTGTCCTGTCTGTCTCTCTGTACGTCTGTGTGCCATGTCTGTATCTTACCACCGCATGGAGGGTTGGTACAGTCCCTGGTCTCCAGGTGTGGACCCTTACACTCAGCCCAGCCGTGAACCGATGCACTACACCGTCTCTGTCTTTGCTGGCTCCCTGTGGAACAGGTTACACTGCAACTACTCCACGGAGCCCAGTCCAACCACTGGCCCTCCACTAAATAGAGAGGAAAGGGGATAGGGGGAGAGACAAATTAAAGGATGTAAATGTTTCAAGGGGTGGGGTGGAATGCCAGACAGGGAAACAGGGTAGATATACACGCACGTCACATGTCCGTCTGTGTCTTTCAGGCTTAGCTTGTGACGCTACGGTGGGAACCTTCTCCCGAGGAGAAATACTTCCTTTTCTCCATGTTGAGGGACTGACAGGGAATTTGTTAAAGTGCTCACTTGGTCCGGAGTTTGTAAACTTGCTGTGGAGTTAGTTTCCCCTTCATAAATCATAGATATTTGAGGACTGTGTTTTTGCACTAATTTCCTCTGGAGTTTAGTTGGAGGACTTGTGGAGAGATGTTAAATCAAAGAGGAGGACAGCCTTTCAATCAAATCAAAGAAGTGCTGGTCAGGCAGCTTAGGATGAATACGGAATACAGAGCAGTGGCACCCAACCCTGAAAACATCAGCACACTCCTGACGAAAGCCTCCATGGTCCTCTTTGATGAAAAAACAGGGAGGGGGGCATTGCACAGTGGGTAGATGGCAAGATTCCCATGATTCCCAATTTAATTATTAATAAAATACAAAAATAAACAAGACGGCGGAAGCACACATGTCTGGACATACAGTATGTTAGATACTTGAACCATCATAGTCACGCAGTGCATTCCTGAACGTAAGACCCCAGTGACTTCCATCTCCTCCACTACTTAGCTAAGTGTTCAGTGAGGTCTGACACCACACCTAATAAAGACAGACACCGTGCTGACTCCAACGTTGTTGTTCACAGTTGTAATAAAAACCACAAAGACCTGTGTTTTTTACTTATTAGGGCTGGGAATACAAGACACTTTTATACAATCCGTGTGTCCGTGTGTGTGTGTGAGTGTGTGTGTGGGCACTCGTTATTGCATGTGTGCCGGGCTGATCTCTTTGTTTAAATCCTGTCCTCCTGATTTAGATGTATGCCGACAGACCCAATGATCTGATGCATTATTCACCCTTCATACTTCCTGGGATGTTTATTTGTTCCTCTTCTGTTTATTATCATTGCATATTTTATATAAAGCCTTTCAGCTTAGCGTCTCCCCTACATGACAGATGGGAACTGGTGTGGCCAGTGAAAGGCGTGTGTGTTTGCGTGCGCAAGTCCGCACCGGTTGTAAGGGGTCACCAAGTGGACAAAACAGCCTTCTTCAAAACAATGGGATGTTTACCATCCAAACCAGGATCTCAGTCTTGATTTTATACTGGATCTGGACCATGTTCCCAAAAAAGCGTCTCTGATTGGGAGGGCTAATCTTGGATCACCCCCCACCCACCGGAAATATAATGGAATTAATTATGATTCAGAAAGCAAAACTGAGGCACTTGAAGATATGGGCCCAGGAATTATAACACTCAAGAGAAGATCGGCAACTACTGAAGTTGCAGCAACAACTGAAGTACAAGAACATGTCATACATATTCCACTTTGTGAACAGCACTCCATCGCAAAGGAAAAGGAAATACAGCACACTTCCATAGTCTAAGTGGTTGTTGTGTTCAGAGGAGTCCATGTCTAGTGAAATGTTCAGGCTTGTGTGCTAAATGGGTGTTTAGAGGACATTAGTGGACTGACTACGAAGAGCTCTGAAACATGAAGCAAACTTCATGTGGACTGACTTTCTCCTGTATCTAGACAAATAGACTGTAGTTGCACACGTGTAGATGCCTTATGTCTAATAACACAATCTGGCCCACCCACAATCCCAATCACATGTCATCGCAGACACTATAAAAAGCCAAAGACCGATTGGTCTCTGAAGTCCTTGTTAGTTCTGGCTCACCATCCAAATTAACTAACGACCTGGACAAAGGCCTTGCCTACATATTCTTCGTATTTCTGGACATCACGTTGACTGATACCTGCTGTGTGGATCAACCATTAAACATAGAGGAAGCACTCGTGAGCTCAACAGCCGCAAACCACCGAGCCGGCCATGAAAGAGCTCTACAGAGGATGTCTGAGAAGAATTCGACCATAATATAAAAGGGAAACTGTCGGAGCTCAGTTACACTCTTCAGGAGGTAGGCGTGGCTGTATCAGCCACTACTATCCACAGAAAATCCTTAATAGCAGATCTATAGAGGCGAAATCGTTACTCCCATAAAAGGACGACCAAACATTCCCATAATAAAGGGTCTGCCTAGATCAGGTAGGAGGTATTTTGGGCAGGCGAGAAAAAGATTGATAACATTGTACCAGGCTTTTGGAAAGATTAAAATTGATCCACTGAGCATGAAGTCATCTGTGGAACCAAGCGTCAGGTGTGGTTGAAAGGGCATAGATTCAGGTAATTATTGCATGCAAAATATACCTCATATTCATCCATCCTGTATCACATAATGACTTGAAATAAGGGGGTGTAAAGTGGTCTAGCAGCTAGTTAACCCAGGTTGTTGTGTATATGAAAATGTTTCCTCAGCTGGCATAACTATTAAAATAGAAAGATTATATGACACTATAAACATTACTGTCTCAATAATTACGATGTGAACTGTATGAACATATTCCACTGAAAAATATCACACGTCGCAGTGCAATGCTATTTAAACGCACAGAAATACAGTTTCCTTTAGCGAAATAAATCAAATAGTACAATCTTTATTTTATTATCCCATTAAAATGCTAAGAATAGAAACCGCCAGTCTGTGTTCTTCAAAACGTCCCATTTTTTGGAATCTCTGCATTTGAGCCTCTGGACTCAGTCCTCAGTTATTCCGTCTTCAAGGCCACATTCTCCGCTACATTTCCATTACATTGATAAAAGCCAAAAGTAGGTGAATAAAAGAACTAGGGAATAACCTGGAGGGTTCAGCCTTACCTCAACGGGGTTGGCTCTTAACCACACAGGCGTCTTGTGACACCATGATCACAGAGCTGTCTGTGACCATCAAGTGTGGCTGTTGACGCTCAGGAAACTCGCTAGGCTACAGAATCGCGTCCGAGCAAGATTTAGAAGCCAGAGCACAGCAAGAAAATAACTAGGTCTTGATGTGAGTAGGGTCTCCAACGCACAGACCAACAGTATGTGAGGTCACAGTTCTGGTCATGCAGGCACATGTGTGCACTCAGAAACAAACACATACAAATGACAACCACATCTCTGATACACACATATACCCGTTAACACACTCGTTAAGTGTTGCTAGGTGAGGCGTGTTGCGTGTTTAAAGACTGTGTGAGCCAAACTTCCACACAACGAGGGGCGCCAATCATGGATCCTGCTACGAGTGGCACCAAAGCAACACGAGTGGAAACAAAACGATCTGTGATTTGACACGGGGCTAAGCCAACACTTCAGTAAGACGGAAATATAAAATTGCAATCTCATCGTTTGACTTCTCAAGACTCGCGTTCTTTGTAATGCCAATGTAAGCACTTTGTGGTGGAAACGCATCTCCCATCACATGTATTTACGGCAGCCTGTCTCTTTTGGAAGTTAATCAGTATAATATCGACTATCCTCAGCCTTGGCAGTCGTTCATACTTAGAGATTTTTTTAAAGGTTGTTTGGTACAAATACCAAAGCATGATCAATGCTAGTTGTATATGGCCAAAAGTCAATTGTTGCTGAGGTTCCACTTGTTTATTGTAGGCTTGTTACTGTCAGGAGGATTGGATTTCTATTTTTGCGCCAAATATCTGCAGAATGACTAAATGTATCTGTTTAACATGAACAGTGTGAAAAAAAAGAAATATGAACAGACTATTGGGTGAGAAAATGACCTGAAAAGACACCCCTTTAGACAACCATGGTTCACAATAGGTGATTAATGACACAGCTAGTCTACACTATCCTGGTTTAGAAAAGGTGATTAATGATACAGCTAGTCTACACTATCCTTGTTTAGAAAAGGTGATTAATGACACAGCTAGTCGACACTATCCTGGTTTAGAAAAGGTGATTTATTAGACAGGCTAATTTACCCTGACATGGTTCAGAAAAGATGATTAATGAGAGAGGCTAGTTTACCCTAACATGGTTCAGAATAGGTGATAAATGAGACAGGCTAGATTACCCTGACATGGTTCAGAATAGGTGATAAATGACCATAACATGGTTCAGGTGATTAATGAGACAGGCTAGTTAACCCTGACATGGTTCAGAATAGGTGATAAATGAGACAGGCTAGATTACCCTGACATGGTTCAGAATAGGTGATAAATGACCATAACATGGTTCAGGTGATTAATGAGACAGGCTAGTTAACCCTAACATGGTTCAGAATAGGTGATAAATGAGACAGGCTAGATTACCCTGACATGGTTCAGAATAGATGATTAATGAGACAGACAACTTTACCATAACATGGTTCAGGTGATTAATGAGACAGACTAGTTTACCATAACATGGTTCAGGTGATTAATGAGACAGGCTAGTTTACCCTAACATGGTTCAGAATAGGTGATAAATGAGACAGACAACTTTACCATAACATCGTTCAGGTGATTAATGAGACAAATATGCACAAGGGTAGTGTAAGCAACAGTTATTTTAGGGGACCAAATGTCTGAAAAGTAACACATTTACAGATCTTAAACCACATCCCAACACTAGCTTTAAGAATTATGTTTCTTGGGGTCCGTCAACAGTAAAATGCTTTATCTGTAGGGACCGCCAGTCTGAGAATGAGGTGGTAGATGGAGGGGAGTTGTACACTTGACTCCAAATTGGAAAAGAGCTGTGTGTTTCTCCTGACAATGAATGTGGAATGCTGCCACACAATAATTTAGCACTCCGCTTGACAAGGTAATAGGTAAACTCAAAAAACAGTGACTGGGCCAGAGCATTTAAACCACAGTCAGATCCTAAAACATCTTGCTATAAAAGGGATAGAACAAAGAAAAGAAAGAATGGGAATGAGAATATTACTTCTAATCTGGGGTTTTAGCTTCATGTAAATGGAATGTTAAGGGTCTAGAAATGTGTTTAGTTTTAAAAAACATCCAAACAACAAAGCTCACAGTGTAGGGATGTAGGTCTATAACCCTGAGAAAGCAAGTGTAAAAACCAGGGAAAAACATCCCAATAAAACTTGCCATTTACAGCTACAACAATACACAGTATTGTTCATGTACCTAAATTGTACCATTATCCAATAAGGTCTGCAAAAGGAAACAACAAAGTATTCACAATCTCTCTATCCCAAAAGACATGCTGCAGTTTTCTATTAAGGGACCTAAAAGATGAACAGAGATCAATAACGAGGATTAAGGTGAAACAATGGAGATCTTTTGAATGATTGCTGTGAAAACTGAATGTGCCAGAGCAAACAGATGGGACCAGTAAAGAGCGTGAACACATGAGTACCGACACAGAGATAGGGGGTGGCTGGTAGAGAGAGAGGGTGACATGAAGAATGATATGAATAGAGGATATCAAGAGATAACCGACAGATGTAGACAGGTGTATTATGTAAGTACGGGATATGAGAGAAAGAGCCAGAGTGAAGAGAGAGAAAGAGAGGGCGAGAGAAAATGAGAGAGAGTATTCAGTACACATCATGTTTATACTGTACATGATGTGTAGGGAATGGATGTGGATCTCGGGCCCTCCACAGAATGGATGTGGATCTCGGGCCCTCCACAGAATGGATGTGTATCTCGGGCCCTCCACAGAATGGATGTGGATCTCGGGCCCTCCACAGAATGGATGTGGATCTCGGGCCCTCCACAGAATGGATGTGGATCTCGGGCCCTCCACAGAAGGAGAGACATTGAACAGACAGAGAGACAGACAGACGTGTGCATGTATATGACATGGTACTAACCGGGACACACTGCTATGTTGCAGAGTTTGGTCTGGGTCTCGGGCCCTCCACAGAGCTTGGCCCCTCCTCCGCTCTCACAGTTCCTGGTTCGGGTTCTGGAGCCCCGCCCACAGGTGACAGAACACAGGCTCCATGATGACCATTCCTCCCACAGCCCATGCACTACAACACCCAGAGACAGACAGGCACACACAGCCAATGGGAATGAGCGAATGAGAGAAAGGACGTTGTCTTCTGTCAAAGCTAATGAGGTTAGAAGATGAACGAGGAGTCCCACCTCATGTCACTGATATGTAATATAATGACATCTTGAAGGCGGGATCATTCCTGCTGTCAATGAGGTTAGAGAATGGGAAAGAATGTGAGTAGATGAACACTAGCACACCTGTCATAGGACCTAAAGGTTCCCCAGGTACAACTGAGAGAAGTTAAAACGGTCTACCAATGCATCAAACCCGGAGAAAACAATGAGGAGCAGTTTTGTTGGAAAGGAAATAGTAAAAGTGAAGAGAAATACTACACGATATCCATATTTCGGTTGGTGGTCCCAGATCAGGTTTAGCCCTTCGCTAGGCCTTCAGTAGCTGGACACAGGGCCACCGACATTCAAAAGTATGAAATCATTTTATTTTAAATTGCAATGACAGTAAAAGTATTTTTACAGTTTTGTTTACGACAAAAATGTAAATCCCCCCAAAATGTTATGGGAACAAATTCTAATTGGATCCTTAACTTTTTTTCTGCATGACAAAATAAATGAATGACCAATAAAAGGTTCTCTGTAAGACATAGTGCCTAATGGCCCTGGAACTAACAGGCTTGTTTTGTGTGATGAATGGATGAATGAATACAATTTTCTCTGCATCTTTTGGATTGTTTCTGTAATTTATCACATTATCACCAACGTGATCGTAACCAGAGCTATTAGCTCATGCAAATCAAACACCCTGCTCAATGCCAATCCTTTAACTTATTCAGCAAGTGCATTTCTTATAAAACCTGTCTATTTATTTCAGTAAATGGCCAAAAGAATGGTGTCCAAATAATGTAGATTTTCTCGGACGCATTGCTTTAGGAAATCGCATTCCTAACAGTATGAAAACATCGGTCTCACTCCCATAAGTTGTGTCACAGTTGTGTGGCAGGACAGAGGAGGCGAAGCGGTCAAAAGGGGACCATTCCCGTTATTTAGATGATTTAGATTTAGACTTCCAACCACTGAAAACAAAGGAAGCGGTACCAACCGAGAAGTGACACACACACTGCACGAACAATGACTTACAACTGAGGATACAAAAAAGGCGACTGAAGTCGGATCCCCAACCGAACATTTGGCAGCTCCCTTTTAATGGGAACAAAAAAAACAAAGCATAGAGATACCTAGAGACATCCCACCAAGCCCAGCCCTGCCACATGGATCTGGACAACCACATTAGCTTAGCGACTCACAATAGCTCATACATTTATATATATATTCATCTTTCCAAGGGACATTTCCAAGGGACCCCCGGTGGTTCTAGGATACTTGTTCCGGATATGCTATGATGAGGACTAGAGTGATGAGGGAAGAGAGACAGGCACATGTAGATATTACTGTGAATTACTGTAGCCTATTACCGTCAATTTAATAGCAACCCCTATTACAGACACGCTAAAAACATCTGCCTGTGCTACGGATAGGTGACGTTGGCGGTGTTTCCATTTTTGGCCCAATGATGGTCAGGTCCCTCTAATTAGACTACTGTCTCTTGAGTCTTATCCTAATGCCAGAATGTGAAGGTAAAACCTACTGTCAAGGTTTTTAATATATTTTAGGAATGGAGAAAAGTGATTTGGTTGGGTCTGAGATGCCCTGGTGGCTTTGATTGATAGGTTCTTTTAGGGGTGTCTGCATGTGTGGGTTTTCTAATTCTCTTTTTCCCCAAAAAGGTCTAGACTGTCTGGACTTTATCTCTTTAATCAGAAGAAAGACTGAAGGCTGCAGGCATCATAAAGTTCAGCATATACGTGAAAAGCACACGTCCTAATACAAGGGCGCAATGGTTTTACCATGCCAGCTCGCAGATTAGAACCTACTCGATTAGAATCGTTTATTAGTGCAACACTTGTAGGATAACAGGACACGCTAATAGGATCATTCTGTTCACAAAGTTTGTTGCATCCTAAATCAACACGCTCAACTTTTATTTTAATATGTTTTCTGAAAGGTGCACGCTCCACCTGTACTGTATGTTTCCACCACGGCATGGCTTGCTGTCGCATAATGTATGTGTCATTGTCTGTTGCTGCACCTGCTGACGGAGCAATATTGATGGCTTGGGCAACCAGAAGGTGGCTGCGTAGTGTCGATGTTGCTGGTAATATTATTCTGGCCCAGTACGGTCCGCTATCTCTGTGGAAGTGGACGCCTTAAGTGCCGCTTTGATTCATTCGTGAAGTCATTAAAAACCTTGTCTCTCCGGCATTAGAGCAAGATATGTGGTGGGCCACATAACTTGATGCTATGATTCTGTAATTTTCTTTTGTATGATTCACTGATTTGGAATAATATTTTCCTTGACACCGATCGCCAAGGTCCAACAGCCATGGTTGCCAATGAACATAAAAGACAGAATAGGCACGCTTCGTTCAGCCAGCCCGTACGAAGAAGAGACTCTGGTGAGCCAGTTAGAGGGCTTGAAGAGTAGGTATTTACTTACTTAAATCGTATTGGAAAGCTATATTTCTTCTGGCTTGGTTTACTGATATAGGCGGATTCAGACACTAAGCAGAGGATGAGGCGACTCACTTTCAATGGACCCAAGCCATGTGTAAAGATCTACTTAGGCAGAGATGTCGGGACATCCCATCAACCACGCTCGCCAAGTAGGAGAGAATAAAAAATGGTTCTGGATGAGAAAAATGATGGTGAAGCTAATCCCAGCTAACACTGTACTGTATCATTAAAATTGAATTTTGAGAATACAGCGCTAGCAAACATATGGTATAAGATCAATTTGTTAATAACAAATTTCATTCAGTTTAACAAACATCTTAAAAGAGAACCTGAGACATTACATATTAAGCGTCTCAGTCATAGTTCTGTAGTGACACCAAAGATTAGAATAGAGAGATCCTCTCTAACCTGATGTTAGGGGCAAAGTTGGATAGGCCCCATTGCCCCTAACCCGATGTTAGAGGCAAAGGAGCCAATACAATTTTATAAATGGGATAGGGAAAAATCTAACTGTTTGAGGTTATATTTCTTAAGTACCCCTTATAACCCCAACAACATTCTTAGTATCGGAACTGTTTGGCTTTTATGAAATGTTAAGACTTTCTGTCTGTGGTTGTTTATCTACCTTAGCTGATTGCACTGACCGTACATCACAATGAGCACAAAGAAATTCTTAAAATGTATATGCAAATAAACACTTGAAATGCATTCTGGAATGAATTATTATTCTAATCAGCTCCTCTCCCAAACACGACCACATTGATATCAGCATGGTTGCAAAGTAATTAGGAACAACAAAATGCAGCATCTAAGCGTCTTGTTGCTGGCCAGTGAAATTAAACCAACGTAACGTACGTTTGAACACATATTTCCAATACATTTAGCAGAGATACTGGCCCTCATAGCAGTAATACTGACCGTGATAGTGGTGAGATATGGCGTGCTGAAGGTGAACTGTTGAGAATCCAAAATAGCAGCGAGGAGTTACCACACAACAGCAGATTGAACGCAACACACGGTCAACCAGTCAGGAAAAAAAACGATCTGGCATGTGTCCACAGGCAAACCACACGCCCACAGGCTACAGACTTAGCATGAGTGTACCCAACACGACATACAGCACAGAGATGTATATGCACACTTGTCAAAAGAAAAGAAGAGATAGACAGCAAAATATAAGCGAGGGTACAGAGACAGGTAATCAATGGTATATTTTTGAAATCTGATTTTGGAGTAGTGCAAAAGTGGAAGAGCATAGGATATCCTGAAAAGGGGGGTGAGACATGTAAGAAGAGAGAACTCAGAGGGAAAAACAAGTGCAAGGCTGAAAGGAGGGAGGTAGAAAGATGTAATGATAGAGAGAAAAGAAAGAGGGGGAAAGAGAGAGAGAGGGGAAAGAATTTAGTGCAAGACCGAGGAAGAGATTGAGATGGAGAGACAGGACAAATGGAAGATCTACGCATCTGGCTCTGCTGAGTAAAGCTAGAAAAAGAGAAGTAGAATGAGCGACAGAAACAGAGCAGAACGGGGGAGAGAGAGAAGTAAACAAAAGGAGTGTATACATGCTAGCTGGCCTGGAATGTGCTGAGCGAAAAAGGATGCTGGAATGCGAATAAAACACGCTGATGAATAATGAACCAGCTCAGCTGAAAAGAGCAAAGCTCAGAGGAGCAGCCACACAGGGCAAATATATGGAGAGACAGAGACAGAGAGAGAAAGAGAGGGGGAGAGAAGGAGAGGGCGATAGAAGGAGAGAGTGAAACAGAAGTAAGGATGGAAAGATATTAGGAGAGACTGGGTCAGAGACATGAAATGGGAGGAACAGACAATGACAGTGCTGGAAGAAGAATTGCATAGAAGAAAGATGGAATATAAGTGAAAGGGAAATGAAAGGTGTGATTAGAGAGTTAAGTAATGATGAAAAAAGATGTTGATCACCGGTGTAAACAAGAAGAAGAAAGGAATTTAAAACGAGAACAGAAAGAAGACAGGAACTAATCAGGGATGAACTGCAGCCATCTGTTTTGCAGCGCTGGTGCTTCTCAGAATGTGTTTAAGAAAGTTTACATTGAAGGTGGATTGGCGTCTCTCAAGAACACTTGCAATAATATTGTATACAAAGGCATTAGACTCGTAATTAGGCTACTTACATTGTACATTTTTTAGTTGGGATGATTGTGCTAGAAGAAGTTAAACCAAACCGCAGAATTAAACCGAGTGCCATTAGCCTAAACCCATTTTGATTGAAACCAAATACAATTGGCAAGTGTGGCTTATCTTCCTCTGATCTAAAATTTTATTAAACAGTAGCCAGGCTACTTCCATAACTTAAGCTGACAAAGAATAATTATATTATAATACAAAAAGCTCTTCAGTTCTTTAAAAAGTAGCACTACTCCAAACAAGATCAATTTGTTGAGGCAGAAGAAGAAAGAGAGAGTAAAGGAAAGAAAGAAACTAATTTAGAATGTACAGCCGTCGCCAAAGTTTTAAGAATTACGCAAATATAAATTTTTACAAAGTCTGCTCCCACAGTTTTTATGATGGCAATTTGCAAATACTCCAGCATGTCATGAAGAGTGATCAGATTAATTGCAATTCATTGCAAAGTCTCTCTTTGCCATGCAAATGAACCAAAAACGTTTCCACTGCATTTCATCCCTGTCACAAAAGGACCAGCTGGCAGCATGTCAGTGATCCTCTCGTTGACGAGGACAAAGCTAGGGATCACTCAGTCATGTTGATTGAGTTAGAATGATAGACTGAAAGCTTAAAAATGAAAGTGGGGCTTGAAATCATTGTTCTTCCTCTGTTAACCATGGTTATCAGCAATCCGCAAGAGGAGGGTGGACAAACAAAACCCCACAAATTCTGACAAACCCCAAGCATTGATTATGCAAGCATGGGCTGCCATCAGTCAGGATGTGGCCCAGAAGTTAATTGACAGCATGTCAAAGCGAATTGCAGAGATCTTGAAGAAGAAGGGTCAACACTGTAAATATTGACTATTTGCATGTACTTAATGAAATTGTTAATAATAGCCTTTGACAAAAATATCTAAAAACACTGCAGCAGCAAACTTTGTGTAAACCAATGCTGTCATTCTCAAAGTGTTTTGTCATGGCTGCATATACTCAGAAAATCAAATACTTTTGCCTTACATTCAAGAATATACATATTCTCTCAATGCAAATTAAAAAAAAAATATTTGGGCTAATATGGAACTGGGCTAGCTCATATGGAACTGGGCTCACTCATAGTGAACTGGGCTCGCTAATATGGATCTGGCAAGCTCATATAGAACTGGGCTCACTCATAGTGAACTGGGCTCGCTAATATGGATCTGGGCTCACTCATATGGTACCGGGTTCACTCACATGCAATATAATGCCTTGACTGAAGAGCAGTAGGAATCCAATGAATTATTACAGATAAATCTGTGAACAGGCTTGGAGCAAGAAGGAGGGAGATAATGTTATAAAGTCCATGCCACTGGAAATCATTAGGAATAGAAGGGGTAGAAGTCAAATAAAAGGATAAAAGAGAGGGATGGGATGTAGATCCTGAGCTATGAATGATAGACGTGACAGGGGCATTATAAAATGAACAGACAGAGATCCTCCAGGTTCTGACACAAGTTGTAGGACATTAAACAGTGGTGAGATGTCATAGGTGGGCAGGTGGGTATGTGCTCAAAATCAAAATGACACATCCAAACCGTCTTTTACAAGCGTCACGTGATGAAGGTTATACTAGTGGGGTCTAGCACCACCTATTGGACAGATGGAGAATGCACCCCATTACCCATATCAATAAGAAACCCAAGGAAAGAGGCGAAGAATGTAGAAGCTGTAGTACAGATCTGGCGATGTTGGTGTGTGTCTGAGTACATGCAAGACTGAGACGATAAGAGAAGGGCAGAAATAAAAGATTAGCGGTGAACACACACACAATACGGATGTAGGACAAACAATACCACAGACAAATGATTTGCATTGTTGTTTGAATTTGTAATCATCCAATCACAACATTGTCAAAGACTTAACTCACACCAGAGCCTGCAGTACTTATGGAACGTATTAGGAGAAATATAGAAACACTGCATGAGCAAAAGTCAAATCAAGAAGGACATGCTAAAGCAAAAACAGATAGACTTAACTTTAGCATTAACTAGCTAACATAATCCTGTCTCAATTTGATGCATTCAAAACAACTCCTATGCAGTCAAAATAAATGATAAAACCAAGCAATGCTAATATAATATCACTTCACCAGGTAACTGGCCCACTTCCCCTCCCTTCACACTGTATCTGTCCAACTTTTGTCACAATTCCTGACCTCCATTGCAGCTACATTGAAATTGGTAAAACATACTTTTTTTCTGACCTACAGATCGTACAGCATTTTCACACTAGGTATTTGTTATTTTTTCTATGATGATCGGGAGCTCCTAGTGTTGGTTTCGTGAATTTGTGAAGAAAAAATTAATAAAACATAGTTCTTCGGAAGGTTTCACAATTTTAGTGACCTCATTGCTGTTTAAATGTTAAAACTTTTAAACCGTCACATCCGTAACACACATATACATATAAATAGTGTTTTTCTCTGGCAAATAAAACTTGAGCTTATGTATATTCAAATGAGCCCAGAGAGCACACAAGTATGGCCCAGTGGCTGCGAGTATGAAGAAAAATGTTGATAAAATATTCAGTCAGATATTCAAACACATTTTCACAACCAAAAATCCATGTCTCCTTTAACCGAACTTTAACATAAATTACAAACATTTCCTGCCTAAACCTAGCACTGTGACTAACTCTGACCCGTAAAGCCTGAAACAAAATCCAACCACATTTTAACATCAAAAAGCTCTAAGTCCCGATAACCTGTCGTGCCCACAGAAATATTCAAACCTGAAACATTTGTCCGCACAAGGGGTTTTTGGGCAGGTTAGCACAAAGCAGGGATTCCTAACAGGTTTCCACCAGGACCCCCTAATTCCACCAAGGTTACCAACATCGGATACATTTTCAACAGATCAGTTAGATAGCTTGCAAGCAATGATTAACAGGCGGTTACATACCATACGTAGGAATAGCTACAGTATAGGGATGAGTGAGATGACATTTCAGTGTGTTTTAATGAAAACGGCATTTTGTCCATATCCATATTATATGTAATCTTCTTTTCTTCCTGTCAAAGTCAAGACATTTTATTTTGTCTTGACTTTGACAAGACAAACCATCTGCCACTCCCTACCACCTGCACGACTGACCTTGTCCTCCACAACCCCCAAAAAGCAAAACCAGGCAGAAAGAAAACACACAGAAATAATGAAATACTCTAAATGAAATAATTACTAAAATGCAACACAACCAATATCTCATCAAAGGAAAAGCTAAAGGGGATTAATATTGCTGCTGGATAGAAAAGGAACCACTTAAACATACAAATCGTGTTCTATCATTTGCATAAGAACCAGATTAGCATTCGGACCGACAGGGAAGGAAAATGTTGTTGCTTTCCTCCCTCTTGTCTCTAACCAAAAGCATTAGCAAACAATTACACATGGCGTTTATGCTGTAAACATGTTCACACACACACACACACACAAATAAACAGAGACACTCACATATACACACACAAACACACACACTAAACACACACTTCAAAGCCAAAACTTTCGCCTGCTCATCATTGGAATGTAGATCAATAGTGTATCTTCATTCATGGGATTTCTATATGGGTTACAACACAACAACACACGCATACACACAGACACACAGACAAACAGACACACAGAAGGACTGAGGAAAACAGTTGGAAGAGCTAGCAGCAAAATGTAAGGGTGAATCTGTTCATACAGACTCAGTGTTTTCAGCTACCAGCTGTGATCATAAAATGGTTATGGAGTGTCTTATGTAGCTTGTCTGAAGTACAGGGTTCCAACAACAGAGTCACTTATATTAGGGCTATATACAGAACAAAGACAACACACAGTATAAAGAATAATACATCATCTAGCATTTGAAAATACATATATTGTGCAGTGTCGCCCATTAAACAGCGTTCATAGAGATAGCACATGCTTACGAATGATTTGAGGATTTGAGGTCCCTGAGGTCCCTATAAAACCTCCAGGTATACTGCCACCTCGTTCGCCTGTTAAAAAGATCTTAGAAAAAGAACAAGGTGTTTTCTGCGTTTTCAATGTGTGTGTGTGTGTGGCACGCATACCTGAGGACAACGGAGGGTCCCCGGGACAGGTGGCCGTGTTGTTACACATGCGCGTCTCTCTCAAGGCGCCACTGCAAAGGGTCCCGTAGGGGGACGACACGCAGGACCGCGTTCGCACCTGCCAGCCCTGACCGCACGTCAGTGAGCACACACTCCACTGAGACCACTCCTCCGCCGCAGGGTCGCCTGCACAGGAGGACGGGGAGAGAGGGAAGCAGAGGAGTGAGGGAGGAGACACCGAGAGGTGGGGGGGGGACAAGGGGAGAGAGTGAGCGGAGGAAGAGCACGAGAGGGAGGAAAAAGGGAGAGAAATGAGGGATGGAGCATATTGTGGATAGATACGGCAGTGGGAATGAGAGGAGACCGACATGAGAGGGGGCTGGAGAGGAGAAGAAGCACGGATGGGAAAAGACACAGAAAAAGAGGAAGACGGCCTGGGAGAGGTAACGAGAGACCTAGAGAGGTAGCCGTCAGAAAATGAGAGAAGGAATCAAATATTGACACGGTCGTGTATCTGCTAGGTCAAGTACCACATTGGCAATCATCTCAGCGACATGTTGTGATAAGAACTGAGGACAACCAGTGGAGAACAAACAGCAAAGTAAATTAAACCATGTTTGTTTCGGAATATTTCTTTTCCTTCTAAATGTTTTAAGTTTAAAACCCCGTTTCCACAAAAAGACGCTGTGTAAAATGCGAGTGTAAAAAAGAGTGCAATGATGGGCAAATCATTCAAACTCTAGCTCCTATAGAACATAGAACAAAGACAACATTCCAAATGATGAAACTGAGAAATGTTAATGTTATTGCCAAGGCCAAAAACCAATAGTGGATGGTGGTAACAAACAGACACAATTCTGTAGGGGACATCTCTGCATGGGTTCTAAACCACTGTCAGTGTACACGGTACATGGCTGCATCCACAAATGCAAGATAGAACAGGTCCGTATCATCATTAGTCTGTCTGTCTTTGAACATTCCACATTTGATTGCTAAAAAAGAGAGGTTGATGAGCAATAAGGTACACCGTTTGGATTATAGTGTGTGAGTCAAGGACTACTGATTCATCTTCTTATCTGTACTCGTCCTCTGGCTCCAGCGCTATTCCCATGATCCGTACAAAGAGCGGCAGTGGTTTTCATTCCATATGGAAGACAGGAGGACTTTTGCTTGTCCTTGACTGTCTTTGGAGAAAGAGAGAAATCACCCCCAAAATAATAACATTTCTCAGTTTTGACATTTGATGTGGAGGCTTTGTTCGGTTTCCAATTAAATAAAGGAGAAACGATTTGCAGATCATGCCTCTCCGCTCTGTTACCTCTGTTACTGTGCACAATCAGCACAGTCCCTTCCACACACGCCAGCCAGCATCATAGGCCATAGTGCATGCGGCACCTATGCGGATGAGACTTCACCAGGGGTCTCCATCCAACTCTCTGACACCAAGGTGACAACGTGAACTCCTGCGTGCCCCACAGACAGCTCTGCTTGGATGTCAGCCCACCGCCTCAAGGGAAAGACTAACCCCATCAACTTTGAGACTCTGGTGCTTGCATATGGAGGTGCAAGAAACGAGATTCCCCTCCCTAACTTCAGGAAATACTTAAACCTGAAAATCCTTAGCAAGCTTTGTTCCTCTACCTCTGGCCCCCCACGCCTATCAGAGGCCAGCTCCTGCTAATCTTAGGCAAAGCTCTTGGTCCATCCTGGCACTCCAATTGTGGAACCATCTTTCCCTTGAAGCTAGGACCGCAGAGTACCTCCTGAACCTATGGAACCTTACCTCTGTAAAGAGTAACTTAAGTTCTATGAATTCCTTTTCTATTGTTCCTTTGATATGCGTTGGCCACATTGAAACATTTTACATTCCGGTAAAGAGACAAAATCGACAGGAAGAAACAAAGAACAAGTACAAGCCCAGTCAGAAGCACGACACCACATCATCCTGCTCACTAACCAATGACAACAATCCCCCGAATACCCCAGATACCCATAAACATCTCAGTGTTCCTAGTCAGCATGTACAAGGCAGACTCAATCCTCTTAAACATGCCCACCACATCCACATACCCTTGGCACAGAAGCATTTTGTTTTGGTATCTTCAAAATCACCCAACCTGTGACCAGGTCAAATGGCTCTACCAATCTGGGACACTGCAAAAACCGATGTGCTAAAGTCTCAGACAGTCAACCTTCACACTAGGATCCAGGTGTACCAGATACCTATTTGTGGTTATAACCCCCATGTATAATCCTCTACTGGAGGTCAGCTGTCCTCTGATCAATAGGCAGTATGCAAAAGGACACCCAGCAGCCTATAGGGAAAGCGACCAGGACCAATCAAACCCCCTGCAGGGAGAAAGCATGGGAAACCTTCACACAGATGATGTGCATCGCCTTCTTCCCCGTGGCCTTGTAATCCCTCAGTACCGGGGTCCTGAAGTAGAGCAGAAGGTCAACAGCGTTCTTCAACGCCCCCGTAGCAGCTCAAAAATTCAGCACTGAGACCACGTAATCCAGGCCATCTGTCAGGTCGGTGTATGAAGTGTATCGCAGGTGAGATATTGGCAAAGATTCGCAGTCATCAGGTATAAATTTCCTCGGCAAGAGAGATGATTGGATCCCTGCTCCCCCCAGCTCCTTCAACAACCCGCTGTTACTCTGCATCAAATGACCCAGCTTCACACACCCCACAGTCCATTATCATGAGCGTAGGCATGCAGAAACAAAAACACAGGATCGGAAAACAGTGGTTCTTCAAATTACTGCATTTCAGATGCTGAACATCCAACAAATTCCAAGCCTGCAACACAGACTCATGAGGCGTTTTGAGGCCAGACAGATCATACCTCTCCAGCTTTAAGAGGAAAAGTTAATTTTCCGCACTAAGACAAAAAGCAAAGACTCTCAGGGCAATATCTACCAGGTCAAGCCCACCCAATATCCACCAGGTCAAGCCCACCCAATATCCACCAGGTCAAGCCCACCCAATATC
>JACXGK010010098.1:0-18600 GCA_016801125.1 Novumbra hubbsi
CCTGCCCCACACCCTGCCCCACACCCTGCCCCACACCCTGCCCCACACCCTGCCCCACACCCTGCCCCACACCCTGCCCCACACCCTGCCCCACACCCTGCCCCACACCCTGCCCCACAACCTGCCCCACACCCTGCCCCACACCCTGCCCCACACCCTGCCCCACAACCTGGCCCACAACCTGGCCCACAACCTGCCTGTTGGGTATTAGTGTTCTGTTATTTGTCAGGTTCTGTGGATCAATTACATATTTACTGCTGTTCAAAGCCACTATCTAAATCCTGCACTGGCTTCCTAGATCAGTCATATCTCACAATGTTAATGTATCCGATTAAATAATGGAAGAGGAATGCTGGTAAACAAACAGTCACCTCATTGTGCTCCTTACATGCAAGGCCAAAGAAAGACGAAGTTCAGGAATGAAGACATTTGAATAGGACGGGACTCCCATGAATTGTGACTCTGGGGTTCAGTGGAGAGTTTACAGAGGAGACGCACCTCAACTAAGCAGCAAATCTTGTCTGAGCCCCAAATCATACCCTATTCCCTACACAGGGCTCTTGCCACAGAATGCAGTGTCCCTCCAGGCTCAGAAATACTTTTCTGCCCTGCGGGCTTAACTCAACATGCTACCCGCTGAGTACTGGTGAACAGGAAGTAAAAGCATCCACGGGGGGGCATAGACAACCACAAGAGATGCTGAAAGAGGAACGCAAACAGAGAGGCCTCCTCTTGGAGCCTCCTCTTGGTCTGGGCTCCACGCCCGAAACATCACTTAACGAGTATCCTCCTTCTGTTGGCCACTCAGATTCCAAACACCATCAATGGGGGGACGGGGGGACGTGAGAGTAAAAGCTGTAATAACAGCCCTCAATGATTTCCCCTGCTGGATTTAATGGCACAGTGCCCCTCTTGGTGAAGCATTGATAATGAGATAGCACGGGATGCTTTCTGATTAGGACACGGTTTTCTATGGAAAATGTAAATTTGTGTTTCTCATTGCTAACATCCAGACAGCACTTCCCTGTTGTATATTGAGGTATTCAGGTCAAATATTGCTATTCAGGTGAAATATTTTTAATTAATGTTTATCTAACATTTAGTGGTTTCATAAATTATTTGGGTTACGTAGATCTCCAACAAACACAATCTTAAAATATTGTTTAATGTTTAAAGTGTTAATCTGGAAGAAAATGTCAGAATACTGCAAATACTGCAAATTAACATGTTTAGCATGTTTAGCATGTTTTAATGCCCTGCCAAACTGACTGATGATCCAATGGAAAGTAGAGTACACTCACTGCAATTTCATTAGCGATGGATGTAGACTTTCCTAAGGCGCCACACTCTGCTCGTTGAAACGCCTCGTAAAACCTTTAGAACACCCTGAGTGTAGGTCACTGCAATGCTAACAGTTATGGGGATTAGCTACCCCAAGGACAGTTCTCATTACTAACACAACTATGTTTGTTTTAAAGTATGATATACAGCCACAGGGGCTGTATGCATTAGTATCTTTTCAATGTTGTCTAGCCCTGGTTAAAAAAGGCCAGTAAACCCTGTTGCGAGTCGGCCACAGCAATGTCTGGAAGGTTCCAGTGACAGGTGTTCTTGAGGGAGGTTTAGCTGCCGGAGGGGTTGTGTAGGGAGGCTGGGTTTGACAAGTTTAAGGTCATGGTGATATGTGGTTCCATATATTTTACATTCAGTGTGCAAACTAAAACTTTAACTATTGTTGTTTCCTTTTGCCACTTCATACTTGACTTGGTAGAAGGAGAAAACACTTGCAACACGACTTCAACTTGAGCATCTTGAGCGGTTTGACTCGAGAGACATGCCATTTTCCCAGCACCTTGAGGAGATGAGAAACTGATGAGAAGCTAAATTGTATTCAAGGAATTTCCTGGCAATTAGTTTTTGCAGTGGTATGATTACTGGAGGGTTTTGCTTTGTTATTTAAAAAGAAAATTGACAACAACAAAAAACCATTAAGACAACCCGCTGACTGATATCAGGTTCCTTTAAGCTAATTCAAGATTGGCAAAAAAATATTTGTACTTAACCACTGACTTGAAGACTTTATCTGAGCTGTGGACTTGTTACTTGTTTACTTGGGATCTCGATTAGAGACTTGAAGGTTAAGACTTGTGACTTGTTTAGGACTTGCAAAAGGTTGACTTGGTCCCATGTCTGGGGCAATGTCAAACCCACTGTCAGAATGTCAGAAAGGCGGCTCTCAGTCAAAGGTCATGGGTCTTCCTGCTGGACCCTACGCCGAAATAAAAAATGTACCCAAGAATGGCTTATGTGCTAAATGCTATTGAAAACCTGTTCAGAGAACTGAAATGAGCAGATAGAAGGCAACCTTCAAATATAAGAGAACTGAAGCAAAGACTGAGCATCAAAATGTCTTGTGAGTGATTGTCAATGCCATTTCTGTTTATTTTCTGATTCAAAAGGATATATTACAGAAACAAAAAAGAAAAGTTGTTTTATATAAAGAGTAAATTTAAGAATTGTGAAGAACAAAAATGTTATTAATTTTAACTTATGTTTAAGACAGACAACTGAATTTATAATAAGTGCTGGTATGGAACAAGGGTACCTATATATTATGGGTGATGACAAAGTATAAACATAGAAATCTACAATTCAGACGTTGGTCCCTGAATATGTACAGTCTGTAAAGCACTTTTCTTTCAGCTGTTCTTATTCAACCAAACTGCTTCATCGACCAAATATCAAATTCTGTTTGAATGTCTACATTATTTCTGATCCAATCCATTTGGGTATTTGACACTTTGATCCCAGGCAAACAACAGCTGTTGAACTAGCCATCCTCCTCCATCCTGGTGGTCCAGAGGGAGCACTCATCGTCTTTATTCTTGGATCAGGAATAAGGAGTCTGGAGTAGCCGGTACTCACTGGAGGAGGAGAGAGGCTGAACAGAGTCTGACAGAAACAGAAACAGGATGAAAGGAAGTGGTCTATGGGTAGACTCTCACACACACACACACACACATGCACACACACTGGATGCTGAGTGGTTTTGAAGTTGTAACGCTATAAAGTCTCAGGGAAACACTGTTCTGGGAAAAGAGGCTTGGAGGAGATACGTAGCGTGTAGTGCACATGAGATGTGAAGAGTGTGAGAGAGGGGATCTAGAGACAACACACTCAAGTGCACTTTGACCTGAATGACATGCACTTTGACCTGAATCCTGCACGTTGACCTGAATCCTGCACTTTGACCTGAATGACATGCACTACCGTTGGCGAGATCATGTCACCCGGTAAGAACCCTCCCTATGGTTAAGCGTGGTCAGGAGATAATACCATGCCTTGGGGATTCTTCACAGCGGCAGCGAGTGGATGACTGGTTGTGGGACGGATGAATCGAGTGAGAGGTTGCTGGGCCCTAATATCTGGGTGGTTGGGGTTGTGCAAAAGAAAACATTACATTAAACATTACATTAAAGCAGGCAAAGGTTTTTTTTCAACTAATTGTCTGGCTTATGTATAGAGTTTGTGCCATTTATGTCACTAGTGCAGGACGTTCGTTTTCAGGCCTCTTGTAGGTTTCAGAAAGCACATAGCTGATGTCACACACACACTACAGTAGACATCTCTTGCATTGTGTTGCATGTGTATTTGCATGTGATGATGAGCGTTCCAAGTTTCCCATAAACCCTCTTAGAACGTGGTCCACCCCAAAGGGAAGAGTATGCAAGTTAGAAGTCACCCTATGCTGGCCTCTCTGGGGGTTATACAGTATGCCCGGATAAATCACCGTAACGTCCTCCCAGATGAGAAACACTGAAGCTACTGTCTTTGTAGTTAGAGTGAACAGCACAGAGGAAATTAGGTTGGTTTGCAACCTGGGGTGAAATTATTAGCTAGCCGCCATCCTTGAGTCTTGAGCACGATATATACACCCTATTTCACAGAACTGAAGGCTCAAATGACAACCTATTAAACACAGGGCTCTGGTTAAATAATCTGTGTCTGCATTATGGGGCCATTTTGGGTGCATTAAAAATATATATATTGTTGACTGCTTGGATTCTATGGAGGAGAAAATGATACATTTTAGAAAGGGCTTACTTATCTGTGCCCATAGAATAAACCAATCTTCCAATGACTGCAGTGATATATGTGAGGGGGTGTAATTCATACATGATTAAGTTCTGAATGTCTGAGGATGAAATAATTATCATAATTGAAGGCAACGTTTTTTTAATGACTATTCATTTAGTCTTTTTGTCATGACACAATGAGGGAGGGCGAGAAAGGGAGAGGGAGTAGGAGAGAGGGGGAGATAGGGAGAGACAGTAGGAGAGAGGGGGAGAAAGGGAGAGACAGTTGGAGAGAGGGGGAGAAAGGGAGAGACAGTTGGAGCGAGGGGGAGAAAGCAGAAGAGAGCAGGAGAGAGCAGGAGAGAGCAGGAGAGACCAGGAGAGAGCAGGAGAGAGCAGGAGAGAGCAGGAGAGAGCAGGAGCGAGCAGGAGAGAGGGAAAAGTCTGGTCCGCTTTGTTTGAGTTGTTTGTTTGTTCTGTTGTGCAAAACAAATACAATACAATAAAAAAAAAAATATCACAGACAACATCACATTTATCCTACCCCATGGAGTGGCCTAGTTTGAGAGGAGGGCTTAGGCCTCACTAGAGAGGGGCCATGGGCCTCGGTTGAGAGGAGGGATTAGGACTCACAAGAAAGGGGCCATGGGCCTCGGTTGAGAGGAGGGCTTAGGCCTTGCCAGAGAGGGGCCATGTGAAAAGTTGAACCAATGTCATTTCAGTTATACCGATATCATCTTGTTTACTAGAAGCAGTGTGGTTGCATGGGTGTTGCCGTGTTCAGCTTCACTTTCCTTTTATATGAAGACTTGTATTGTAGAAATACATGCATTGTAGGAGTTGTACTGTGCCACACAAGTTATTGTACTTGTGTGGTAGTTTGCGTGTGGCTGTGTCCCTGCTTTTGACCCTGTGTATCCTGGAGAATAGTTGGTTTGGCCCCTCTTTCTACCTCACTTGGACAGTCCCATCTCAATTGCTCAAGAATCATGTTCGTAGGACATGTTCGAGTCCCACGTGGCCTTGGCTAAAAACAAGTGTATACGATGCAAGTTAGGACACACCCTAGACCTGGTTTTTCTGGGGTTTATACAATATGCCCTCATAGATCTTGAATAGTCTCCAAGATGAGAAACATTGTAGCTATTGTCTATGTGGTTAGATTGAACAACACAGGAGAAATTAAGTTGGTTAACATCCTGAGGTGAATCGATTAGCTAGCTGCCTCTCTCGTGTTTTAGCACCATAAAAACACCTTCACAGAATGTTTCAAATTGCCCCCTATTCATGACACATTATATAAATAGGGAGCCTTTTGGGAAGTATAATACAAATATATTGTTGTCATTTTGGATTATTTTTTTGTTTTTGCTTCTTTAATAGCATGTAATGGTTTGGTAAACCGCAAAATTACTGTTGACTGCAAAAGCAAATTAAAGGGTGTGTAATTTATACATGATTAACTTTATGGAAGTCTAACAATGAAAATATGATGGTCTTTGAAGACCATGCTTTTGTAATTATTTTTATTTTACAACTCCCTGTCATAAAAGAGAGGGTGAGGGAGAGACAAAAAGAGAGATGTGTGAAGGCTCTGTGAGCTCGTTTGTTTGTGCTGTCTGACATTGTGACTTTCTGTTGGGCATGAAGAATCACAAGGCTTCAAAAGACACAAGCAATTTTGGAAATTGTGGACACTGTGGTAATCTACTCATCTAAAAATTGGACTACCTAATGTTCGATCCCTCGCTTCAAATGCAGTCCCAGTGAATGAAATAATCACCAACGCTGATTGGTTGTCCATGGCCAGGCATAAGCCTGATGAATGGCCCTATAGCATCTCTCGTGGTTACAGTGACTGTATCACTGTTGCATCTTGTTAAGGTAGACGGCGGTGGTTTTGCGAAGATTCAAATTGACATCATATTCATTTGCTCTTTATTGCTGGTGTTTATAGGTAATCTGGCCCTTGTACAGCATCCTTTCATATAGTGTTTCTGCGGGCTGATTTCATTATCTACATTTAACCCTGCGTTATAACCCCGATTAGGTGGCTTGTCTTGATAAAAACGAAAATTCACAAGAAACTGCAATACAGAAAATACGTGCTCTTCGAAGTAAGCTTTAAATTCTAAAGAAAAGGATAGCTTGAAAAGTCGTCTAGCTTGTATAGTAAGTTGCCTGTAACTCGTCCAAAATAGCATTGTGGAACATTGACAAATTGGGAAAAATGACATGTATGATTCTGGCGAGAACACAAAAAGATCTGGAACAAGGCTATCTCAGATGATAAGGGTTATCAACCCCATTCAGTTCAGGGTCTTTTGCAATCTGACCGCAACCCACACTTTATTACTGCTGTTAATCATGTCAAAGTCTTGTCCCCATAGATATAAAATTCTGTGGCGGTCCCAATGTCTACCCAGAGGCCAATGTCCTACAGATTAAAGCCATCCGAACTGTTGAATAATGAATTAGACATGGTGACCTTGTTATTACCTTGGCACTCTAGCCCGAGGGTTAAGGAGACATTTTGCAGGTGATATTGATGGTCGTAGCAGGTCTTCTTTCCAATTAAACATGTAAATATTCCCAACATGACCATATGATCTCTCTAGTGGGCCTTTGTCTGGGACTTCTTTAAGACCCACCCCAAACTTTAAAGTGTCCAGTTTTCAATTTGTCTTTAATCCTCTTTAAGTCACTTCCTTAGCCCCTTACCCCCTTTGGTCCTCACACTCTTATCACCACAAGTTCCTATGTCCTTATTCGCTGATGTCCTCGACTTCGTAGGTCCTCACATACTCATCGCCTTACTCCCTTAGGCCCTTATTTCCTAACTTCCTTTCCTTTTATGTCCTTTCTACTTCCACTAGCTTCAGAAGAAAGTTAAATGATAATGTTGGAAAAGATCAGAGGACACAAGGTGAGGAGTGATGAAGATCCATGTAACTACTTGAAATGCATCCTGAATCTCTAGTGGGAGGTTCAGTAGGATGTGAAGATCTCATCAGTTAGTTAGCATCCTCGTTTCTAAAACATGAAACACGTTCCTCGTTTCATATTTCTATGTTTTTTGTTGTTGGTGGTTTGTTTTTCAACCCAATTTTTCTCCCTGAATTTCATTATTATCCCACTCTAAATTATGGCCGTGCCTGATTGCACCAAACCCACAGCAGGTTTATTAAGAGTTTAAAATCGAGACGCAACTCAAAAACTGCTCGGCTTCTTAACTCTGTGGTTCCTTAACTGGACAAATATTTGATATTTGCACATACAACCTGGAGGACAGAGCATTTGCAGGTCAACAATTACAGTCGAGCAATCCTGTCTCACATCTGTTCGTCCGACCTGGGTGTAGCTGTCGTTATGCAACATAAAGAGAGACGCATTTCTTACCCGAGGGTGTACGATTGATTTAGGAAATGCCCAAGGAGATTAATTAAGAGTTCTATGTTATTGCAATGTTAGTGTTTGCTTACTGCTGTCAGTGGTGCAGCAATTACATTCTAATGAATGCAAACAATGAGAGTGAGAAAGAGAGTGAGAAAGAGAGTGAGATAGAGAAAGCTAAACTTCTAGAATAAGAACGTTAAGTGGTAATTTCCCCCTGTGACCTTTATCAATGCCCTCTCTGACCTTTATCAATGACCTCTGTGTCCTTTAACAATGCCCTCTGTGACCTTTTTTCAATTGTTTTAATTAGTAGCAGAAATGGTTGCTGTTCACCACAGACCAGAATTAGTCTAACCAATCTATTGCTTCAGTTAATCAATGGAATTAGCATACATAGTTGTTATTATTATACGGCCCTGGAAGTCCGGGGGTAGTAGGCTATCATCCACATATGCATTATAAAGACTGTGAAGGTTAGAGGATACGAGTTACTGGAAGAAATGGAAGAGAAAGCTCTGCTTTCACATGGGCTTGTCTTTCCTCAAGGATCTATCCAAAACACTGCACTTGTGACACACACACACACCAGCGTGCACACACACACACCAGTGCACTCACACACCAGTACACTCACACACCAGTGCACACACACACAGACACACCTATACCCACACATTGCTTCACTAAACAAAAAGAGCTCATCTAAAATCGACTTGACCCAGATCTGGCATCCCTGTGCTCTCTCTCTCCATCTCTCTTCATATTTCTCTCTCCATCTCTCTCTCTCCATATTTCTCTCTCCATCTCTCTCTCTCTCTCCATCGCTCTCTCAATCACTCGCGCTCTCTCTCCATCTCTCTCTCTATCTATCTCCATCTCTCTCTCCATCTCTCTCACTTTCTCTCTCTCTCTCCATCTCTCTTTCTCTCCATCTCTCTTTCTCTCCATCTCTCTCACTCTACTCTGTCCATCTCTTCTCTCCATCTCTCCCACTTCATCTCTCTCGCTCCATCTCTCTCACTCCATCTCTCTCACTCTACTCTGTCCATCTCTTCTCTCCATCTCTCCCACTTCATCTCTCTCGTTCCATCTCTCTCACTCTACTATGTCCTGTCTCTCCATCTCTCGTGTTCTTCTTTCTCACACTTCTCTCTCTGTCTTAATTGCTTCATTTTCTCTTGTTGTCCTTGGTGCAGTGGGATACTATGTCTTAGTCTCACTGCCTTTTTCAGACCAAAATAGAGGAGGGGATGTTTTCTAATACTTTGAGCCCTGCTTTCCAGAAGGAGATGAGTCTCCAGTTAAATGATCAACAAAGCCTTGTCATTTAATGTAATGTGCTAGAGGAACTTTGCCCTGAACATACAGTTCGGCCATTTTCACAGAGACAGAAATCACAGAAATCCATTTTAAGTATACATCAGTTCATTTGGGCCCATTAAGCAGATGATGTATGCAGGCAATATAATACCATATGGAAACATACACGAGGCAGAGGCAGAGACGGAGGCAGAGGCAGAAAGGAGGCGGGTGAATTTACTTTCACAACACCGGCCACATTATGTGGCATCGGACAGATAAACGAACAGGTTAGTGGCACACTTGATTATTCATACAATACAAGCATGTTAACATGTGCAAGATTGCATTGCAATCATTTATTTTAAGTTCATTAATTTCAACCTTGTTCACGTGAATGTAGCTATGAGGAAAAAAAGTATGTAATTAGTACACACTTATTTGAGCCTGTGCCATGCTGGTTGTTACTTTTCTATGTTAAGTGTGTTTTTGTTCTAGCCTTTCTGTTTCTATGTTCAGTTTATTATCTTTTGTGGTCATTGCTTACACCTGTGTCATTAGTCTTCTCATGTGTGTCCTGTTTTCCCGTTAACACCAACGTATTTAGTGTTCTCAGTTTCCCTGTTTCTTCCTTGTACATCTGTCTTGTACGTTCATCGGTCCCAGGTCCTTTAAAGCCTTGTCATTACAAGTTAGTCTTTGGATGAAACAAATATAATTGTATGTACTCTGTGTTTGTGTCCTGCTCTACAGGAATGAGAGCATACGCTTGCTTTGTTCATGGTGTGCTGCTTTACCATACGACCTACATGAGAGCTACCAGCACAACATTAACATACCATTGACGGGGAGCAACTGCGCGATGCCGAATTTGTTTTGATGTTTTTGAAAATAGAAACACATTACCAACCCTGAAACGCAGGCGACAAGAATACTGGAACAAACAGTCAAACTCTGCTCCGATAGCGATTTCATGTTCAGTATGGTTTCACCTGACAACCATACTGAACATTTCATCTTTTATTGTCGGGGAGAAGCATTTAATTTCAAACGGAAGCATTTGTGAACCATTCTGGTAGAGGTTGAAATGTCTGTCTGTGAACTGGTTTGTTGGAAAAATGGAATACCCTGGCCACTCCACTTAGCGACATGTGGAAGGATCAGGTTAGCCCTCCTTACAGGGATCACCACCCAGCCACAGTGTTTTAAGCCTAGCTCACAAGAACACACAATTACCATATCCGGAACCTAATTGACTACTGAATTAATTAAATCACAATGACTGAATTACACATGCTGAAACTTTTATAGAAAATACCTTTCCAGGTCCTAGGTTTTGCATGTGGCCTAGACAGCATTGGGTATTAAATATTTACCACAGCACTTCTGAGCTGCAGGATGCCTTATAGCTATTCAACATTGTTTCGGAGCATGGCTGCTCCCCTGGTATAATGCACGGGCTCATATCCTCTGTTTTTAAAAGGCTGACACAAGACACAAATAGCTCTGGTGGAAGAGAGTCCCCCGGTGACATAAGAAGACTGCAATATTTGCCATGACACAGAACACAGACTAGTGAAAACAAATACAGACCATATACAAACATTACACACAGAAATAAACTAACATATTTCAGAAAGTTTCGTTTTAACCATTTTGTAGAAACTTGCTCAACAATGGTTCTGTACACATCTTGGCGTTCTGCTCCTCTGACATCACATGAACATAGACACAATATGGACAAAAGTATTGGGCCACAACTTAATCATTGAATTCAGGTGTTTCATTCAGTCCCATTGTCACAGGTGTATAACATCAAGCCACCTAGCCATGCAGTCTGCCTTTACAAACATTTGTGAATGAACGGGTCATTCTAAAGAGCTTACTAAATTCGAGTGTAATACCGTAAAAGGATGCCAATGTTAACATTTCCTCCCACCAAGATATTCCACGATCAACTGTAAGTGGTATCATTACAAAGTGGAAGTGTTTAGGAACCACAGCAACTCAGCCCTGAAGTGTCAGACCGCGTACAGTTACAGAGCGGGGTCGCTGAGGTGCATAGTCCGTGAAAAAGAATCTCCTGTAGGTGTAATGTGTAGGTGTCCCAATACTTTTGTCCATGAATAGGATACTACTAATAAGAAAATCAACGCCATGATTTCTTTCATCGCAATCTACATAGGCAGTGAGCAAGGTAATGATCCAAAGAGATG
This sequence comes from Novumbra hubbsi, assembly GCA_016801125.1. Classification (NCBI taxonomy): domain Eukaryota; kingdom Metazoa; phylum Chordata; class Actinopteri; order Esociformes; family Umbridae; genus Novumbra; species Novumbra hubbsi. Next base: position 10,988 of record JACXGK010010098.1, read on the forward strand.
CTGGGTGGATTCAGAGTGAGTAACCAAATAGTCCAAGGTGGCTCTGCCCCTTGCAAACTTGATTGATATGATCAACCGATCGGCAAGATCTTTATTTGAGTCAGGTGTGTAGGTGCCAGGGCAAAAACAAGCAATGTCGGGGTCCTTGGGGTCCTCATGGACCAGGACGGGTTACGGCGCTGGTAGTCAATGGGGTTATTCAACTGCAGACCAATCTGCTGATACGTTCAGCAACACGAGTTGTAGGCTCTTATTCCACGTTTTAAACCCCATATTTATTTTGAGGTCAATGATAATTAGCTAAGAGTTTAGGATCCATTATGATGTTCTGACTGCAGAATGATCATTTAGGCCTGCATTTCCTTAGTCCATAAAGGAGTGCCATGTATGAAGCTAATAATTAGGCAACCTAAAGTAAATGGCTATTGCTCTTCTCGCTAGGACACGATTTTGTCCTGTTCTGGGTTGATTTACATCTGTGCCATATCCTCTCTTTTCTCATGAGTGGACTTTACTGTCTTCAGTCGGATATTCAGTGGCTTGGAAATATTCTCATATCTTCTCCCTAAAATTAGATTTTGAAGAACCTTCTTCCAGATCATCTTTGAATGTATTAACCAGCTGTGGGACCTCCAAGAGACCATCACATCAAACATCCTCCCGCACAGGTGGACTCCATTTAACTAATTACATAACAGTTGCTTGCATCACAGCTCATTCAGCTCTGTTTTAGCAAAGGGGGCACTTATGCAATCAAACCTTTTCTGTTTTATATTTGTAATTAATTTACAACAATTTGTATTATTTATTTTCCCACTCTTCTTCTTCCACAATAGCTTTCTTGTGTTTATCAGTGGCAAACTCCTGAATAAATCCATTTTGATTTCATGTTGTATCACAATAATAGTCAAAGCAGTGTGATGTAGGGTAAATAAAATAAACAACCTCTTTAAATCCACAAAACTATATTCAACAATACAGACGCATCTCATTTACTAAATTTTTTTATTCTTGGAAAGTATAAAATGTCCCTATTAACACATTACTGCCATGGTATTATATCTCTGTAAAGGTTATTATATTGCCTAACTCGTTTGACACCAAGCTGAATCAGGTTGCATTGCTGTCACAGAAAGTGCATAGAAATTAAAATACATCAGTATAGAGCAATTCAATTCTCCAAAACCTATTTCCTCAAACCCACTATTTTGTGTACAGTTTGGTTTCTAGGTTGAGACGCTGGATAAAATGTAAATGAAAACAGAATGCAAATAATTTATTTATCCCGGTATGTAATTGAAAATAGTACAAAGACAACATATACCATGTGGAAACTGAGAAATGTTAGGGTTTTTGAAAGAATAGTGTTCTGACTGGGGCATGTTAACCATTGTGTTGCGTTAACTTTTAACACTCTGTAAGCATTTGGGAACGGATAAAACCAGTTGCTGTAGTTTTGAAAGTGAAATGTTTTCTTATTCCTGCTTGATATTGGATTTCAGATGCTCAACAGTTCGGGGTCTCCTTTGTCATATTTTACGTTAGAAAATTCACCAAATGATTTTAATAGAGGACAGGTCTGGACTGCAGGCAGGCCCGTTTAGCACTGGGACTCTTTTAGTACAGAGCCTTGCTGTTGTGAAGGTGGTTTGGCATTGTCATGCTAAAGGCCTGGCCTTAAAAATATGTTGTCTGGCTCAGCATTAATGGTGCCTTCACATATGTGCAAGTCAGACACGGCATCACGGATGCTGACTTTTTAACTCTGCACTGTGTGTGTGTTGGTGAATGTGTATCTTTTCAACAGGGCTCACTTGTAAAGGAAACCTTGATCCGTGTGAATTCCTGTGTAATGAAAGTTGTAAAAAATATGTAACAAAAAATAACTATCCATATCCTTCAGATCTGCAGACATCAAAAGGTTTGGGCACGGGGATGGTGTGGAAAACCGATTTGGACTGACGATATCTCCTGGCAGTGGCATATTAACATACAGCGAGATGCTTTTGGCTAATGGTTGCCTGCTGAATCTTCTGAATCTTTGGAACGTGGGACAAAGGAGCCTGTCATTCTAGAACCAATCAAACATCTATCACATCCGTTCTACCCCCAGCTGAGTCTTCCCTGGGCAACTAAAATGGCACTATTTGATTCTCTAAATAGTGCACTATTTTGAATGGGCCCCAAAGGCCTCTGGTTAAAAGTAGTGCACTAAATAGACCGTGGGTGCCATTTGGGATGCAGGCTGTGTGCTGTCACATCTGTCTAGTCACCAGCTCTATCACAGGAAATGAGCAAGGCCTCTAGAATTGTTTTTCTTCTATTAAACTGTGCTGTGGTGTGGTGCTTTATAAGAATTATGATTGTGTTATTTCCCTAAAAGCAATACAATCATGAAAAGTTTTATTTGAAATTATGGAGATTTTGGATTATGGTTATTCATGATCAAATTTTCATAAACACCCTGGTCTGGTCCGTCGGCATTAGGAGGAAGAACATATTAAGAACCATTAGCAAACTTTATTGAGAACCATTAGTGAGCGTTAGTGAGAAGCCCTCTCATTTGTAATATATTCTGTTTATAGGATTGCCACACTCCCCTGATTAGAAATGACAAGAAACAACACTGTAACACGGACGAGGTCTCTCCCACATTCCCTCCCAATTGGAACTGTTGAGGAGTGGAAAGGGGGGTGCAATAAGCACAAATATACTGAAACAAAAAATATATTTCACAAAAAACATAAACATGGCGCACAAAATCACCAGTGTAGCGAAATAAATCATGAAATTTTTCAATCTACTTGAAACATTCAGTCAAACGTTGACAGACCCCCGAAGCCACCGGAATTCCTGCGCGTATGTATTCGAGCGTGGAATTTATGCACGAAATAGAATGCGGAACGAGTTCCGTTACAGAATGGCAAACAAATAGACAGCGAAGAGGCAGTCCTCTACTCGCCAGCGGGGGTCCTAGCCAGGCGAGTCAGTCATCTGTAACTGTCACTGGAGAAGCATTGTGTCGTTTAAATTACATAAGGAGAGAGGCTGACGGAGGAAACGGACTGCGTGTGACAGTCAACTGCCCAGTCCTCCGGATGATTCCTGTAGCCAGGATTGAACTGTTCAATCAACTGATCCACTAGATGCCCACCCCCCCACCATAACAGACACTGATGAGGATGGATCAGTAGGGGCCACCAGTGCTTCGTGCCGACGGCTCAGCCAGCGTGGCGGGTCGTCCGGTACCGCCTTGTCATCCTCCACTGGCCACCAGGCAGATGAAGAAGATGAACGAGTCAAGTCCACTGGCTGGTGGACAAAATACTCCCGATTTGGGCATTTTCTAAATTAATTGGCTGTCAAAACTCAGTAAAAATGTAGACCCTTGATCTAATATAAAAGGACTGTAACAAATAGGCTTGTGCTTCCCTGCAAGTCCTCTAAAACTGCAGGACTTTCAAGGGTCCGATGTCCTTCTGGCATCTGTGGCTACTCCGGCCTCTCCAACCATCTCACCCCGGTGGAAGCCCCCGAGCCCCTCCCCCACGCGGTCCAGGTGACGCCCTCCGGTCTCTCTAAAGGCGGCGCAAACCACAACGGGGCGGAGCCGCTGGTAGGCCCATCTGGTTGGGGTTCCGTTCACTGTTACCACACGGTTTTTAAATGTGTCATAGCGTGGGCGTGGCCACTTCCCCGTCCCGCGGCCTGGTGGCACCGGGTGCTGAGGGACGTCAAGGCCCGGAGCTTACCCCATTGGCCTTCGCCCTGCGTTAGAACAGACAAATCCACTGACTGTCAGGCCAAAGAGACAAAATGGACCAGGCCCTCGGCCGGGGGAATGTGGCCACCTCCTGGTTACACGTGACACGTTCACAGCTGGGCCTGAGAGGTGGCATTGGAGGTATGCGATTGGCGCCCCAGCGCTGCAGTGCCCATAGACCGGGGAGACGCTGCGCTGGATGGATCGGAAGCCTTCGGCCTTCCTGCAGTCCCGAGATAAAGACCATCAGACAAAGGGCTACTTCTCTCGTTCTTCGGTTCCAGGTGTCATTGAGAGGGAAAGAAAGAGAGAATGTACAAAGCAGAGCGAGAGAACGGATGAGATGAGAAGAGCGGAAGGGAGGAGGAGAGATGGAGACAGAAAGAAAAGTGAGAAATATAAAGATGGTGAATGTTTGATACAAAAAGGCCAGAAAGGCCTACGGCTTAAAATCGAATATTTTTTCCCCCATAATCTTGGAATATCTGACCACTGCCTTATTACATTTATCGTTACAACAAGAAACCTACTTGTACAGTTTCTAAACAAACTTCTCTCTTAGAGCTACACTACTGTGGAACGATCTGACAATCGAGGTTAGAGATGAAGAGCTCAGTGCAAAATGTCGACTAAAGACTCATCTCCACAGTGTGGTCTACAATTAAGTGCCGCCTGACCCAGGGGTGTGAAGGTGAATGGGAAGACTTGATACTGTCCACCATTGCGTTCTTGCCAGGTGGGCTCTCATCTCCACTGGGATGCCCTCTGTCCAGAGCCATTTGGGGGCAGAGTCACTGGCTGTTGTCTCTCCGTTTCGCCCCTCCAGCAATTGGTGCGAACTCTGCTGGCAATACCCAGCCCTTATTCAGGGTGCTTGTGGTTGGTTGGTTTCTCTTTGGCTGATGCCTGGCTATGTGGGTGGATTGGGTTTCTGCCTGTCTGGCCCTGTCCGGGGCCTCCCCTGGATAGGGCCACGGTGTCACTGGACCACCCTGTCGGGGTATTTAAATCTAAGGTATGAGCTCCCTAAATTGTCCTTGACTCCTGCTGTCCCTGGCCAAAGTCCTCCTGGTTGTGTTGCTGATCAAGACGAAACCTGAGGATTCCAGCTGCCACTCTGCTGACCCATCCCCCCCCCTGGGTTGTTCCTGTCCTTGTTCATCTGGTCATGCTTCTGACCTGGATTAGGTTTTATAGACTCTGGAAACAGCCCACAACCCACAACCCACATTCATTTATTAATTATTACAACATGTACTCCTAAAATGTTCACCCGGCACAGGCAGAAGAAGACTGGCCACCCCCCCTCGAGTCTGGTTCCTCTATAGGTTTCTTCCTAATTTCTTCCTAATAAATACAATTGATTGATTGAACAGCTCAAGGATTCTGTTGAGTTTTTAACTCTCTATGGCTGTGAAGGCACATTTTATGTCCAGATTCAGTTCTTTTTCTCATTCATTCTCAATTTTTGCAATTTAATGTCACCAAAGAACAAATAATTGAACATCTAGTCAAAACCAGACGTGTGGACAACCACCTCATGCCAAATGAGAAGTCTGCTACGTTTCATGTTTTTCCTTTTCCTAAACATGTCTGCTGTAAATCATCTGTAGCTCGACTCCATTGGGGGCTAAAGGGAGCAAAGCACTGGAGGGGGGAAGGGGGGCATATTCACATCACAAATCCACAAGCCGAGGCTCTCAAAATGCTAATGCTAGGCACCTCCGTCTCTGGAGATCGTTGGGACCTTCAGCAGCTCCCACTTTCTCGGCTCGGGAGCCTGGTAGAAGCAAGGAGGCTGGCTTCATAAGGCTTGGGGCTTCTGGGATCTGTGTTATGTTGACTTGCTGTTTGTGTTTGTCCATCAGTCTTTCCATTTGTCCATCTGTTGTCACGTCCGAACACAAAAGGGGAAGGGATTTAGAAAGGTCGTCCATTTCTTATTAAGAAAAATGTCATGGAAGTCAAGGTACTATGTTTCCGTACAGCGTTGTAGTGTGCACCATGAAAGTGAGAGTTCTATGCACCGCCACGTACAATAGACCTGTGAGACTGCAAACACTGTGCAAGACATATCTGAAGTCCACCAATTCCTCCTGCAGGTCTGAGATACAGACCCACAAACAAATGGATACAGTGTCTTGTTCTTCCATATCAGCTGTCGCTGAGAAAGAGACACACAACGAGGGAGACACAGCGGGAAAGAGAGAGAGATAGACAAAGGGAGAGAGACAGATAGAGAGAGGGAGAGAGACAGATAGAGAGAACCTGCAAGCTCACACATTAGCACTGATTTATTTATAAAAATGCATGGCCAGCTGATTTGAATAACAAAGTTTGGGTCTGAAAAGCTAATCCCAGAATCTTCTTACAACAACATTTTGTGGCGGCGGTGCTTTGTCCACTGAGCTGTGAAAACACGTCTTTAGCGACACGACTTCACTTCAACTGCCTCCTGCCTGTTGGGATTCGCTTGGTCGGTTTCGCCCTCTTTCACCATTCAGCGCGAATGGGATCTGAGCGATAAGCAGATTTACTTTGTGGATTTTGTTGTGATGGAGCGTATGCCCGGCCGCCGGACGGATTACTGTGCCAGACACACGGCCGGTCGGTTGGTCAGTCCACCTGGCGATTGGCGCGGGCAGTCTACATTCTGTCAGTCCGTCTGCCAGCCAGAGGGGCTCCATCCTGCTCCGGTCTGCCTGGCACATCCCGGTTTCGTTACGGCTGCCGTGTCAGAGGATCCGGAGAGTGTCATGCATACCCCCCCCCCCCCACCACACCTCTGTGTGTGTAACCTGTAATTATGAGTCGTCTGAAGTGGCTGTGGGCGGTTTGGAGGGGAGAGGTAACTAGGGGATTGATCACAGCATGGGAGCGTAACTAGGGTAGGGCTCTCTATTCACCAGAGGACTCAGAGACATCATTACTCTTCCACTCTGCCTGTGACGATGAACCGAGGCTTCAAGGCTCACCGTGCACCCATGTGTGTGTGTGTGTGTGTCTGAAATGCTGGGTTCCTCCCCGAACACCATGCGGTTCAGTCCTACTGCAAGGTGATTAGTGATCATGGCTTTCTTACCAGCCTCAGCCCATCTCCTGCCCAGACCCTTTCTGTCCTGATAGCTTTGGACCACAGGGAGGAGTGTGTGTGTGTGTGTGCGTGTGTGTGCGTGTTGGTGTGTTTGCATGTCTGCGTTTATGGGCCAGAGCTTCTACTGATGCTGTAGAGGTTCAGGAGAGTAATATATCCTTGAGGGGCTTTCCGAGTGGGGCCTGAATAAGGCAGACGTGCGTCTCTCTCTCGCCTCTCAACTCTTTCAACCTCCTTTTCTCCTCTCCCACTCCCACCTCTTTTCATCCTCTTCTCTATCTCCTCTCTTCTCCCTCTCTCCTCTCATCCCTTTCTCCCTCTCTCATGTGTTTGTGTGCGGGTGTTTGTCCATCTCCCAGGTGACCGTCTACTGCTGGTCTGCACGTGGATGGAGGGAGATGGACAAACACACACACAATCACACACAACACACACAAACACACACACAATCACACACAAACACACACAAACACACACAAACACACACAATCACACACAAACACACACAAACACACCCAATCACACACAATCACACACAAACACACACAATCACACACAAACACACACAATCACACACAATCACACACACGCACACACAAACACATAAACACGCACACCTACACATGCACACAAACACACACACACACACCTGCGCACTAACACATGCACACATGCACACATGCACAGAAACACACACACGCACACAAGAAAACAGAGGACACAGAATGCTGGCTGCTGGCAATGTTTCTCACGTTA
>JACXGK010010099.1:0-18596 GCA_016801125.1 Novumbra hubbsi
CAGCTGGGCACATCAACGGCGGCGTCACAGCTGGGCACATCAGGGGCGGCGTCACAGCTGGGCACATCAGGGACGGCGTCACAGCTGGGCACTGCAACGGCGGCGTCTCAGCTGGGCACATCAGGGGCGGCGTCACACCCGGGCACATCAGGGGCCGCGTCACAGCTGGGCACATCAGCTGGGCACTGCAGACTGGCCCTGGGGGCAGGGAGCGGGACACAGGCCCTCGGGGCAGGGCACGGAAAGCTGGCCCTGGGGGCAGGACACGGGAAGCTGGCCCTGGGGGCAGGACACGGGAAGCTGGCCCTGGGGGCAGGACACGGGAAGCTGGCCCCGGGGGGCAGGACACGGGAAGCTGACCCTGGGGGCAGGACACGGGAAGCTGACCCTGGGGGCAGGACACGGGAAGCTGACCCTGGGGGCAGGAAACGGGAAGCTGACCCTGGGGGCAGGAAACGGGAGACTGACCCTGGGGTCAGGACACGGGAGACTGACCCTTGTGGCTGAAGCCGGAACTTGTCTCTGGGCTGGAGCCGTAATGACCACGGTCTGACGTGGGGCAGGTGCTGGAACGTGGGCCGGTCGTGGAGGTGGTGCTGGGACGAGGGCCGAACGTGGAGCAGGTGCTGGGACGTGGACCGGTCGTGGAGCAGGTGCTCTGGCACCGGTGGTATTCCTTGCGGACCCTGGAGCAACAGCTGTTCGCTTCCCAGGGCCCGGGGCACCGGTGGTGCGACAAACAGGCGCTTTCCTACGGGCTGCCTGTTTACCAGGCCCCAACCCGGGATGCCTGGCTAGCCTGCTCCCTTCCCAGGGAGACAGGCGGGAGCCCGTGGTCAGCGCAGACAGGGACAGATACTCGGACTGCCTGGATCTCCACTCAGGTACCAGCCATGGCACCCCAGGAAGCCCCGATAGCCCCCCGCCAAAAAACATTTGGGGGCGACCCTGGATGCGGCCATGCTGGGTGCCGAGGTAACCCATGGAACTCGGGTTGAAGGTGGACTCGTCCACCCCCTGTTGACACCCCAGCCTGGATCATCATCCGGGAGATCCCAGTCCTCATATTCCGCCCCTGAATCGTCAGAGGAGAGAGAGTCGGATCCCCAGTCCCCCAACCAGGTGTACTGCTCTCTCCCCCAACGCTGCTCGTCGAATGTCGCTGGTTCTTGATGGTGGTTTATTCTGTCACGGTTGTGGTGTGCGGGCGAACCAAAAGCAGACATTATGATTAAAGAAAAGGTGATTTAGTCCAAAAATTAAACAAACTACACGAACTAACAACGTAAATGGAAGGGGCTAACAAACATAAAACGATGTACAAAAAAACGTGTAGAGTATTCACATGAATTGGAAATAAAACAGAGACAAACCGTGAACTGTTGAGACAAGCAAACAAACAATAAACCACCCCGAGTGTGGTGCAAACCTAACCTAAGTAGGCTCCCCAATCAGAGTCAACTGAATGCAGCTGCTCTGACTGGGGAGCCCACAATGGCATGGAGATGGCTAGAGGCCTCTCCATGTGACATGCCCTGAATGGGAGCCCCAAAGCACAGAGATGGCTAGGGGCCCCCATTCAGGGCATGTCTTCATTTGATTCAAAGTTCAGTGTATACGCTACATGTTATTTGTATTTCGTTTTGTTCGTTCTACCTTTTCTTTACGTTTACAGTTGTGTATAGTTTGTACCTGTTACTTTGGATTAAATCACCTTTTCTTTAATCAACATGTCTGCTTTTGGTTCTGCCGCACACTACAAACGTGACAACGTCTGTATATTTGTTAATATTTCCAAACTAATGTTCCTGTGGCCAACTAAAGTAGTATGCTTTGGACTCACTTATATGCTTCATTATGCATACTCTTTGTCAATACATTCATTGAAATTCTCTATTAATTTGGTATGAGTCACTAATACACTGTCTCATGATATTTATTTATGGAAATCACACCCAAATATTTTAACCTTTTAAAATAATAATTTGCACTTTCTGTACAATTCCTATACAAGCCAAGATTGAAAAAAATTACTGTAGTTAAAAAAAAGCTTTTGAATTTAATTGAATTCAAATGTGTTTTGCTTAGGAAGCCATGCTTGCTATAATGATTAAGTTTCCTCCAATGGAACTAAAGTTACTAATCTGGATTAGTTATTTGGGTAAACATGCCCCCCCATGGAAATCAAATGCCTGTCCAAGAAGTTTGTTCGGGGGCTGGGCCTTGCTCTCTCCAAATGTTTGTGGCCACCACCTGCATAACCAACAGAAAAATGTCTTCATGCTTATGTGACAGATACAGATTTATTTGTTGGCTGAATGTTGAGCAGTAGTAGTTGTCAAACTGGAAATATTTCCAGTTTCTCTCTCCTTGTATGCTGTCAGTCTTTTTGTTGGTTTAACCAAATGTAACATTGTTCTCTTTGTTCCTGTCCTGTATTTTATTTTCGTCATGTTTTGTTTTTTACTAAATGTCCTCCATTCTCCCTGTGCTTGTGTCCTGATTCCATCCTTCAACTTTACAAAAATATTGACCATAAAAACTAGGATGCAGCGAGTGAACCGAAGACTGGAGGAGAGGGTACCTGACTAATTGTATTTATTTTGCGGGGGGGCTATGACAGTGGGTGCAGCTAGTGGTTTGTCCGGTCGTGGGGGGTGTGCTGGCTCCGTTGTGCTGGCTCCGTTGTGCTGGCTCCGTTGTGCTGGCTTCGTTGTGCTGGCTCCGTTGTGCTGGCTCCGTTGTGCTGGCTTCGTTGCGGGACCCCCACATAAGCTGTAAATATGGTCAAACATTTCCACAATTTAAATATTGTATTTGCAGTCATTATGTCTACATGTAATCCTAGTAATGAATTACATGGTCAGTATTCATCTGCACTCATGCAACCAACTGCAGTGGCCTAGCTAACGTTAGTTGGGCTAGCTAAACATATTTTGTTAAACATATATGTCCGGTTTCGCTGAATAAGCCTAATCTAGGACAAAAAAAATGAACTATCTTCATGGAAACCAGACATATATGTTTAACAAAAGATATTTAGCTATTCTAACTAATGTTAGCTAGGCAAATTAAGTTGGCTGCATCATTGCAGATGAAAACCGACCATGTTTCAATTGCATGTAGATATAATGATTGCAAATACAACATTTACACTGTGGGAATTTCTGACAAAATTTAAAGCCTCTTTTTGGACATCCTAGACCGTGTGCACCCTGCACAAATGGCCAACCCAGACGCTGAACCAAATGTCATAGGTCTCCCCCCAAAGAAAATTCTGTCAATCTTTTTTTACCGTTATAGGATGGAAGCTGGACACAAGTGCAGGGAGAACAGGCGACATTTTACTAAAAAACCCAAGCATGACAAAACTACAGGATAAAAACAATGAGGACAATGTTACATTTGGTGAAACCAAAAAAATACAGAAGATACAATGAGGAAGCAGGAACTTAACTAATATTTCACATTTCCAGTTTGCCAACAACTCAGCAAGTATTTCTAGGAATTTGTTTGTCACATAATCATGAAGACAACTTTCTGTTTTGGAGTGGGTGTAATGTAATCCCGTGTCAAATGCTTGGTTAATATCACGTCAGTGGGTAGGAAAGGAACCATGTGGATACTTTTCGAACAAATCCGTGGCTTTATTTCCAAGAAGAACGATATACGTACCACAACAGACAAACAAAAGGCGCTAGACAATACAGCATGTAATACCAAAAAGTAGACACCAAACGTGACGTATACTACATACAACACAATAACGAACACAAGCGAGGGAGTAAACAAAGGGGCATATATACTTACACAAACTAACTAAGGGGAAACAGATGTGTGTGCTAATCAAATTAGTCTGAGATGCGTTAACAAAAAAGAGTGTTCAACATACAACGCCAGCACAGAACAGTGCTGTGCTGGCCAGACCGTTACAGATGAATGCATATAAAATACATAATATGCTGGTTGAAAGAGTCATTTAACTGGTTTTGGACGTCCTTTCCCAACTAATGTTGTTTGGTGTTAAAAGTTTACCGCTTACAATGTTACACAAGGAAAGTAATGCAGGAGAAAATAAAATTTGTGAAAATGTAGAATCTATGCCAAATATTGTTAATATTTCCAAAATAATGTTCCTGTGGCCAACAACAGTATGCTTTGGACTAACTTTCATGCTTCATTATGCATACTCTTTTTGAATAAATTAATTGTAATTATCTCTAATTTTGGTTTGAGTGACTAATACACTTCCTCATGATGTTTATTTATGGAAATCACATCCAAATATTTTAACTTTCTGTGCAATTCCTACACTGGCCAAAAAAACATTACTTTAGTTAAAAAAGCTTTTGAATTTAGTTGTGTTTTGCTTCAGAACCCATGCTTGCTAAAATTATTATGTTTCCTCCATGGAGCTAAAGTTACTAACCTATATTGGTTATTTGGGTAAACATGCCCCCCCATGGAAATCAAATGCCTGTCCAACAATTTTGTTCTGGTGCTGGGCCGTGCAATGGTTTTTGGCCACCAACCAACAGAAAGATTTCCTCATGATTATGTCACAGATATATAATTATTTGTTGAATTGTTAAATGTTAAGAACTAGTAGTTGGCAAACTGAAAATATGACATTTCCAGTTTCTCTCTGTATGCTGTCAGTCTTTTTTTTGGTTTATCCAAATGTAACATTGTTCTCTTTGTTCCTGTCCTGCATTTTAGTTTCGTCATGTTTTGGTTTCTATTAAATTTCCTCCATTCTCCCTGTGCTTGTGTCCTGCTTCCATCCTTCAACTTTACAAAAAGATTGACCATAAAAACTAGGATGCAGCGTGTGAATGGAGGACTGGAGGAGAGGGTACGTGACTAAATGTATTTTTTGTGGGGCGGCTATGACACTGAGTGCAGCGACTGGTTTGTCTGATTGTGGGGGGTGTGTTGGCTCCGTAGTGCTGGCTCCGTTGTGCTGGCTCCCCCACATAGGCTGTAAATATGGTCAAACATTCCCACAATGTAAATATTGTACTTGCAGTCATTATGTCTACATGTAATCATTGTAATGAATTACATGGTCAGTAATCATCTGCAATGATGAAACCAACTGCAGTGGCCTAGCTAACGTTAGTTGGGCTAGTTAAACATATATGTCCAGTTTCGCAGACTAAGCCTAGTCTATGACAAAAAAAATAACTATCTTAATGAAAACCGGACATATACAGTGGGGCAAAAAGTATTTAGTCAGCCACGAATTGTGCAAGTTCTCCCACTGAAAAAGATGAGAGAGGCCTGTAATTTTCATCACAGGTACACGTCAACTATGACAGACAAAATGAGAAAAATGAAAAACCCTATACCAGACATTTTCATTTTCATAACTTTTTTAAAATCCTTCTTAATTTTCCTTTAAACTTTTATCTGTATTTTTTTTACATGTTAAAATGATCCATGTCTGTTTTAATACAAGTTGTAGATAGACTGTTAGTTATAAAATTGTATTGCTCTTTTAATTCTTTTATTTTTTTTTAATTTCTATTTTAATTTCTATTTTTATGTCTTGTCTTGTAAAGCACATTGAATTGCATCTATGTATGAATTGTGCTATATAAATAAACTTGATTGATAGATTGATTGAAAAATAAATCCAGAAAATCACATTGTAGGATTTTTTATGAATTTATTAGCAAATTATTATTAGCATATTATGGTGGAAAATAAGTAATAGCAAGATTTCTGGCTCTCACAGACCTGTAACTTCTCCTTTAAGAGGCTCCTCTGTCCTCCACTCGTTACCTGTATTAATGGCACCTGTTTGAACTTGTTATCAGTATAAAAGACACCTGTCCACAACCTCAAACAGTCCCACTCCAATCTCCACTATGGTCAAGACCAAAGAGCTGTCAAAGGACACCAGAAACAAAATTGTAGACCTGCACCAGGCTGGGAAGACTGAATCTGCAATTGCTAAGCAGCTTGGTGTGAAGAAATCAACTGTGGGAGCAATTATTAGGAAATGGAAGACATACAAGACCACTGATAATCTCCCTCGATCTGGGGCTCCACGCAAAAAATCACCCCGTGGGGTCAAAATGAACGGTGAGCAAAAATCCCAGAACCACATGGGGGGACCTAGTGAATGACCTGCAGAGAGCTGGGACCAAAGTAACAAAGCTTACCATGAGTAACACACTACGCCGCCAGGGACTCAAATTTTGCAGTGCCAGACGTGTCCCCCTGCTGAAGCCAGTACATGTCCAGGCCCGTCTGAAGTTCGCAAGAGAGCATTTGGATGATCCATAAGAAGATTGGGAGAATGTCATAATTGTCAGGAAGAAACCAAAATAGAACTTTTTGGTAAAAACTCAACTCGTCGTGTTTGGAGGACAAAGAATGCTGAGTTGCATCCAAAGAACACCATACCTACTGTGAAGCATGGGGGTGGAAACATCATGCTTTGGGGCTGTTTCTCTGCAAAGGGACCAGGACGACTGATCCGTGTAAAGGACAGAATGAATGGGGCCATGTGTCGTGAGATTTTGAGTAAAAACCTCCTTCCATCAGCTAGGGCATTGAAGATTAAACGTGGCTGGGTCTTTCAGCATTACAATGATCCCAAACACACCGCCCGGGCAACGAAGGAGCTGCTTCGTAAGAAGCATTTCAGGGTCCTGGAGTGGCCTAGCCAGTCTCCAGATCTCAACCCCATAGAAAATCTTTGGAGGGAGTTGAAAGTCCGTGTTGCCCAGCAACAGCCCCAAAACATTACTGCTCTAGAGGAGATCAGCATGGAGGAATGGGCCAAAATACCAGCAACAGTGTGTGACAACCTTGTGAAGACTTACAGAAAACGGTTGCCCCACTGTATGTTTAACAAAAGATATTTAGCTATCCTAACTAATGTTGGCTAGGCCAATGAAGTTGGCTGCATCATTGCAGATGAAAACCGACCATGTTACAATTGCAATTAGACATAATGATTGGAAATACAACATTTACACTGTGGGAATTTCTGACCATTATTTAAAGCCTCTTTTTTGGCATCCTAGACCATGTGCACCCCGCACAAATGGCCAACCCAGACGCTGAACCAAATGTCATAGGTCTCCCCCCAAAGAATATTCCGTCAATCTTTTTTTACCGTTGAAGGATGGAAGGGCAGGGAGAACATAGGACATTTAGCAAAAAAAAAAAAACATGACGAAACTACAGGACAAAAACAATGAGGACAATTGTACATTTGGTGAAACCAAAAAAATACAGAAGATACAATGAGGAAGCAGGAACTAAACTAATAATTCACATTTCCAGTTTGCCAACAACTCAGCAAGTATTTCTAGGAATCTGTTTGTACAGATTGTAACATTTGATCTGATATGTGGATACTGCCATACTGGCTGCTGCTTCCACACAGCTTTTGCCTACAAACACTGTACTATGGCACCTTGACCATTCATTAGCATTCTTTATTCCTTCATGCTGCATTTTCTTCAGTAGGCTGTCACTACTCATCCTATGATAGACTGGCACCATTTTCTGTCTTGGGTTTATGGCTGGTACCAGCACCGTATGACAAGTACCTGTTGTGATGTGATGTTTCATCAGTGGACATAGAGTGTTCAAGACCAGCCCAGCTTTCCGTCATGGCCTCTACATTAACCAAGTTGTTGACAATGGCACCCCTGTAATAATTAGTAGAGTCTTTTTCTGATTTAGTTTCGTCGTAACTTGCTCATTTTGTGATGTTTTGAATGGGTGTTTTGCCGGATACATTTTTAAACAAGGAAGCATTTGCCGGTCACAAATGCGATTTAACCAATCACGTTACCTGAAATGGGCTTTAAACGCCTGTAACTAATAGTTTTTTAGGAAATTTATTTTCTTTTGTCACAAATGTAGAGTTCAAATCAGCTTCCCCCCGAGTCTGAATCAGAGAATGTCCACACAGTCAAGTCTTCCAAAGTAAACACCTTTATTACAGATAATTATCCGGAGATCAGTCTCCGCCGTAAGGCAGAAAACAGATCTGACTCTCTTTCACCTGGACCTAGCTCATGTACAGCCCCTCCCACCCCTCAGTCATTGGATAGAATTTGTTGAGTGTGCTTCCGGGGTGGGCGTGTCCCTTCTTGCAGACCCTCACTGTCCATTTGGCCATCTGGTGACATCGGAGGCAGACGAAGAAGACAGTTGAAGGGGGGGGGACTGGCGCCAGGAGATCTGCCCGGAGATATCCCCTAAATTGTGCCCACTCTTGCTCTCCTGCGTTCCCTGTCCGTATCAGGGTCAGTGTGATAAGCCAACAGACCATAAACCAGGTCCCCCTATTCCCCCTTGATCTCTTGACTTAGGGTCCTACTCCTGGAATGTACTAATTAACATTTTACCAGGTGCTTGCTCTCTCTGAGTTTACACCACAGGCCCGGTTTGTTTATAATAGCACACACTCTTTACTAAAATATTCCACACAAACCATTACGTATACAGAGGTAATGGCCATATATGGACAAGCCAACATTGTGCTCCAGAAAACTCCTGTTCGAATGATATATGATTCAATATGAAAAGTTTTTAAAAGACCAGTCAAACCTTTACATGAAAAATGCTAACAAACACGAAATTTATGTGAGATCCAGTTGATGGACTTGGTATAAAATTGAAAAATAATAACGTTTATATATTTTATTCAAGATTGTTTTGTACATTTTATGATAGTGCTGTAATTACTTTACCAAAATATCTTGAAATCAGAAAATTGACTAGTCAAAGCAAAATCATGATTTTTGACTGTGGTGTCTGGCCTTAAATTGTTAATTGTCATCTGCCTAAATTATAATTAGTACAAACATAGAACATTTGCCATAATCGTGCCTTAATGTTGGTCATGAAGAGATCAGTCTAACACTTCAGTTCAAATTTTAATTTTCCTTTACACTTTAAATCAAATTTGTTTTATTATTTGTATTTTAATCTGTAAATTGATCCATGTCTATTTTAATCAATATGTGAAAATTGTGAACAAAAAGTGGGAAGATGTCTAAACAAGAGGTTGAATTGTGAAGTTGGTTTGTAAAACGCGTACTCGTACAAAGTGTGAATGTAAGTAAGATCGCAATGTAATGAGTGTATGAGTGCATTATTGTGAATACACTGGAAGTACGTGGGCGCGTTGCATCGTGTGAAAGATCTTCGGATAAAATATCAGGCTGTTTGTATAACGAGACCTGAGTTGCATTGGATGGTTACTGAGTGAATGTGTGGACAGGCGAATAAAGCACAAGTATATAGACTGTTAGTTACAAAATTGTATTTCTCTTCTAATGTCCTGTAAAGCACATTGAATTGCTTCTATGTATGAAATGTGCTATACAAATAAACTTGATTGATTGATTGATTGAAAATCTCCCAAGGTTGTTTAACTGGATTGAGAACTGGGGATGTGAGGGCCATAAAACATGATGCACATACTTTTATACTCATAAAAACCAGTCACCCCTTGTGCACTTTAGATGGGTAAATTGTCATCATGGAAGAGTCGGGTAATGATGTTTCTTTAAAATTTGCTTAGTTCCGTACCTCTTGCCATTTTGGGATGAAATCAAGGACAAATGTGCCTGATCAGCACTTTAATTAGAGCTGTCAAAATAAACAATCTAACGAATGTGATTAATTAAATGTAAGTGCTTGCTGGATTGGTCCAGAGCGCTTCACATTATATTTTTATAATAAAACAATGTAGAGTAGCCTACGAAATATTAGATATTTATAATAAAATTGTTCAACCAAAACTATTCTGTTGTATGTCAGAAGTTTCTTTCACCACAGAAATGACCATGCTACTGTTTTTGATCCAGAATTTGACTGAATCTTTTACTCTGCCCCTGAGATGGAATCTCTTCGGCCGGTTCCTCTACATTTACATTTCCCTTTTTAATGAAGTTTTTCATGACACCCTCCCAGTCATCAAAAGGGATGCTCTCTGTTTTGGTCTCCCCTAAAAGGAGGTGGCTCTTTTACTTTCCTTTGGGTGAGTACTTTAACTTGATAGGAATTTAACATAACATATTTATATCATTACATTCGCAATCAAAAATAGATGGCTAAAGACAGCGTTTTAAAGACATGTTTGTAACAGGTAAATTATTGACATGTTTGAGAAAGTCTTGCTTCATAGCTCTAACCAATCTCAGGAAGATGGACTGCTGGAAAACCACCCAGAATTGAAGGAAGGTCTAAATGCCATGACATGCCATGCTCTGTTTGTAAAGATGCCGCATTAATGTTTTCAGTGTCACTCGCTCAGTCATTCAAGAACGTGACTGCCCAGACATGAAGAGGCCCATAGCTAAGAAGGAACAAGGAAACTGAGCACTCTTATTGATGCAGCTGAAGCACGCCTGTTAACATAACATAACATCCTCACTGCTCCCTCCAAGCTTTGTGCGTTCCATTTTGCTGTTAGTGTTCTAGACTAAGCATATACAGTGGGGCAAAAAAGTGTTTAGTCAGCCACCAATTGTGCAAGTTCTTCCACTGAAAAAGATGAGAGAGGCCTGTAATTTTCATCACAGGTACACTTCAACTGTGACAGACAAAAAAGTCCAGAAAATCACATTGTATGATTTTTTATGAATTTATGATGGTGGAAAATAAGTATTTGGTCATCTACAAACAAGCACGATTTTTGGCTCTCACAGACCTGTAACTTCTCCTTTAAGAGGCTCCTCTGTCCTCCACTCGTTACCTGTATTAATGGCACCTGTTTGAACTTGTTATCAGTATAAAAGACACCTGTCCACAACCTCAAACAGTGACACTCCAAACTCCACTATGGCCAAGACCAAAGAGCTGTCAAAGGACACCAGAAACAAAATTGTAGACTTGCACCAGGTTGGGAAGACTGTATCTGCAATAGGTAAGCAGCTTGGTGTGAAGAAATCAACTGTGGGAGCAATTATTAGGAAATGGAAGACTACTGATAATCTCCCCGATCTGGGGATCCACACAAGATCTCACCCCGTGGGGTCAAAAGGATCACAAGTACGGTAAGCAAAAATCCCAGAACCACACAGGGGGACCTAGTGAATGACCTGCAGAGAGCTGGGAGCAAATTAACAAAGCCTACCATCAGTAACACACTACGCAAATCCTGCAGTGCCAGACGTGTCACCCTGCTGAAGCCAGAGCATTTGGATGATCCAGAAGAAGATTGGGAGAATGTCATATGGTCAGGTGAAACCAAAATATAACTTTTTGGTAAAAACTCAACTCGTCGTGTTTGGAGGACAAAGAATTGTCAAATTGTTTAATATACCCTGATGGTAGTGGCCTTGATCAACAGTTTAATATACCCTGATGGTAGTGGCTTCGTTCAACAGTTTAATATACCCTGATGGTAGTGGCCTCGGTCAACAGTTTAATATACCCTGATGGTAGTGGCCTCGGTCAACAGTTTAATGTTCGGTAATGTTTTGATGAACTTGATGAAGAGTTCACCGTGCTGCCCTGTCCTCCAAATTTCTCAATCTTAATCCGATGTGCTGAACAAACCAGTGCAATCCATGACCGGTCCACCTCGCAGCAGAATCTGTTGATAATGTAATGGTGCCAGATACCACAGGACACCTTCAGTGGTCTTGCAGAGTCCATACCTCGGCTGGTCGGTGGCATGCGGAGAACAAACAGCGTATTAGGCAGGTGGTCATAATGTTTTGGCTCATCAGTGTATGTGGGACTCAAAGCCTCGTAGAATAACTTTCCAAGTGACTATCTTATGAAGCTAATGTAGAGAATGCCAAGAGTGTGCAACGCTGTCATCTGGCAAAGGGTTGTTACTTTGAAGAATCTAAAATGTAAATGTACCTGTAAATGTGTGTTTAACACTTTTTGGTGACTACATGATTCCATACATTCATGGCCAAAAGTATTTTTCAAAACATTCACAATTTTGTATGAAGTAGAAATTGACAGAAGTATTTGTCTGCCTTTCTTTATTTCACATTGAATAACAGAAACAATATTTAATTACACAGCCTTTGGAGGCAATATATATTGAAGATGTGATGTCAGGGTGAACAAATGAACGGGACCAAGATGCAAGGGTGAGCTTACGACAGATGTTTGTTTAATAAACTGTAGCCCGAAACAGTCTCTCTTCTGAAGGTAGTCAGTTTAAACAACATGCGTGCAGGCACGGAAATTAACAATAGCGATGGTTCCCAAAACAGGCAAATAGCACAGTACAATGGAACTTAGTTACACTCAACACAGTGACAATAACACACACGGAGACAATACATACAGGGGCTTAAATACCCATCTGATTGGGAGCAGGTGCAAGGGATTAGGGAAGGGTGCCTCCACAGAACATGGGAAACAGGACAAACATACACGATGGCCCCTAGAAGGCCGGCAACGTCGAACGCTGTGTTGCCACGCGACAGGAGGAAGGCCTGCCACTAGGGGGCAACGTGACAGAAGATCAACATTTTTACTGTATGTTGTGTAATTTGTTGAAGAGAAAATGGCATAACAATGGTCAATGGAAACCAAAATCGCCAACCAATTGAGGGCTAGATTTAATCTAACATTAAAAAATCCAAGCAAACAATTGAAGTCACAGGCTGTTCCAACTTGTGTGAATTTCATCAAGGCAACTGATAACGTGATTCTGTAGTGTGGATAGGAGGGATAAGGAGACTTTCACTTGCATTTGCACCATACAGATGAAATATTCACAATCACTTATGCTTCCTAAATGGACAGATTGATATCCATGAAGTCCAATTGATTTGGTATTATACTGCAATGATTTTGTGTATTTATATTCAGATGTAATTTCTTAGTTTTAAGTTAATTTCATTTCATCACTAACTTTCCAATTACCCTCAGAATCTGTCTAAGTTAACCTGTTTTTCTGGTTGTCTTGTCTTTGCTCATATGTTTTTATATGCTGTTGTTTAAATAAATGGATTTAGATAGGGGCTTGATGTAACTTCCTTCTGTCTTGACACGCCTTGATTACAACAAGATATATATATAAATACTCCTCCTTTTTACCTTTACATATACTTGTACACCTGTATGACAGATTGTTCACTTCACAGGTGAGTGAGATTTTAAAAACACTACAGTATTTATAGACAGATCAACTATTCCTATGTGAATTTGATTTGTACTTCCCTTAATTCTTATATTAAAGGATTGTTACAGAATAAATACAAATGATTTAGGGACTGTTACAGCAGGATTATACCACAAAGCTTTTACAGTATACTATTACAATATAAGTTTCATAGAGATACATGCCTGTTACAGTAGAATAATGCCATACTCTAATCTTTTTTTAACAAGTTGATGGATGTACTCTTTAGTCCTTATAGATTGTTCCCGAATGCTTATTTAATTAGTCCCGATTGCTTAGTTAATGATCATCAATGATTATTAATCAAATAATTTATTTTCTTTGAAAATCTGTTATTTTGGGGGGAAGAAACATAGTTTGCATAGTAGTTTACTCATGATGATGAAGAGTAACCTCAACTAGTAATGCCAACAAAATCCAAGTTAAGACATTTGCCATATTAACTGGCTATTGTTTTTGAAGATGTATGAATTTACACCCTCTTCGCATGTCAGATAGTATTGTATAAAATAATCAGAGTGAAACATGTTAAGAAATTTACATTTTCTTTGTTTTATAAAAATGTGAACTTCCAAATGCCTTTATTATTGCAACTGTACAAAATGCACAGAACTACACTTTTAAATTGTGGACACAACCTACACCTGTACTTAACAAAATGCTGACAGCTGACATTTCCACATTACATTTGTATGGTAAACAATACCTGTAAAAAATAAGGAACTGATCGCACACCAGCAGTGTTGGGGAACGTTACTCTTAAAAGTAATTACAGCCGTAGCCAAAAGACACAAGTATTGGTTTACACAAAGTTTGCTGTGTTTTTAGATCTTAGTTCAAGACCTCAATTAACTTCTGGGCCACATCCTGACTGATGGCTGCCCATTCTTGCATAATCAATGCTTGGATGCCCTTTTTGTACAAAGCAATGACGACTGCATGTGTTTCCTGGCATGTAACCATGGTTAACCGAGGAAGAACAATGATTTCAAGCCCCACCCTCCTTTTAAAGTTTCTTAATCAGCATGACAGAGTGATTTACAGCCTTGTCCTCGTCAACACTCTCACCTGTGTTGACAAGAGGATCACTGACATGATGTCAGCTGGTCCTTTTGTGGCAGGGCTGAAATGCAGTGGACATTTTTTAGGGGGAATTAATTGCAATTGCATCTGATCACTCTTTATGACATTCTGGAATATATGTTTCTATTATAAAAACTGAGGCTACAGTATACAATATTTGAGTAATTCTCAAAAGTTTTGGCCACGGCTGTACAGTAACTAGTTGCAGTTCCCACAAAGCAACTAGTTATCTTACTTAGTTACTTGCTGTACAAAGTAAGGATAGATTAAAAGGTAGCTGGACAATATTTAAATTGGACTGTAATATCAAACAATGAAACCTTAGCATCCCAAAATCATCATCTTATTAATATCCACAGTTTATTGTCCCACAGTTTGATATTACTGGGAGAAAGTAACACATTTTAGAGGTTATATAACTGGAATAGTCTACAGAAAGAATTCATTCTGCTAGTCGGAATAATAAAGGCTTGGACAATGCTTTTTTAATCTGAAATAGACGAAAAATAATTACTTGTAAGAACACATGCTTGAAATTTAGGAAAATATGTAAGGACAGTAGAACAGAACAGTAGAAGGCCATCTACTCTGCATCAGCTCCTTGCGAGGAAGAACAGGAGGAGCACTGCCAGAGCATAACAAAAATGACCTCCTGCAGGCTTCTGGTGTGCATGTTTCTGATCAAACTGTACTGGGATAAAAATTGAAAACCTCTTCCTAAGAGATACCATCAATGGATGCACCATAACATAACATAACATAAATGCTGTCCTGGAGATCCGGAGAATGCCCAGACCTTGTCGGATGTGCATACAGGTGCATGGGGACCATACACACTACACAGTCACATAATGAAATGCCGTGACGAAATTCATGCAAGTTAGAACAGGCCATTGTTTACTGTGATTTTCGGTTTGATTTTGAATCCAGCCATTAATATGTTCGTGCTTTAGTTTTTTTGACGCTTGTGACATAATTTTGTTCTCAATGAATTACACAATTTACAGTATAGATGTTAATCTTTAATGTGTAGCCAAGTGGGGAAAGTCTGTGATGTTTATTTTGTGTCACTAGAGGGCATTGAACTAATTAGAAATTTAAGGCATGCACGGTGTAATGGGAATTCATTGTGTGATGTGATTCTCATCTAAAGTAAAGAATTGTGAAATCAAACATACCATTGTGAATTCCTTTAGTATGGATGAGTGATTGTAAGAAACTATGACTGTTCCATGTGGGTTTCAAATTACTCCCGGACAGGGCTTGATCATTTAATTTGTATTTAATAGTGGAATATATTTGATTATTTCTCTCATTAACCTGTGTATGTTGGAATTGTTTTATTCTTTTTCAAACAGAACCAATACTGTTTCTTGTGATGCATTTCAATAGGATGAAAGATATACTCTTTGTTTTCCATCTGTACAGTATTTTCATACTTTCATTTTGGCTAATTCATTTTGGCAAATTTAATTCTTAATTTAACACTTCATTTTTATTATGCATTTCTTTCCTTCATCAAGACCCAATGTGTGATTTAAGTGTACCCTTAATTTTTGGGTGTATTTATTTGCATGTACACGTATGTAGAAATGGGCATATGTATGTATATGCAGTATGACGCTAAATATGAATTTATTGACGTATTACTGTTTATTTGCAGCGTCATTGGAAAGGAAATTTATAAAATACTTCACAAAAAAACAAAAATCCTTTTGCGCCAGTTTGAACCACTGAAAACTCTTTGTGCTGATTAATTGTGCTCAAAGACATTGACATTTCATATTAATCACTTGTGTCTTTTTGCATCTTTATTTTGTAAATCTTTACCTTTTTTTTCTTTCAATAGATATTGTGGTGTATGGTGTGTAAATAAAGCCATAAAAAGTTTGATTTTAATGAGTTGTTTTATGCTGTAAAAAAAAAAGTTTTTTCAAAAGGGGGTGGTGACATTCTATACCACTTATAAGTTATAGGAAGTCATGAAACATAACTTCTTGGTAATTGTTTTCGGAATATGCCCTTGTCTTACAAAAACTGCTTTATAGTTGAGCACTTACAGTATTTTTTACTCAGTATCATATTTCAACAAAAGTCTTTGTCTTGTCCCACAGATCCCATTCTCATGTGAATGAACGGTAACCAGTAACCATGTTCATTTTGCTGATTCTTTACATTCAAATGTTGACTTTGGGTGAGTTGAAAATTACATTTTATTTTTAGAATCTAAATTTTAAAAAAGAAACAAATTTGGGGAGCTAATACATTTTGTCTCCTGTTTAGTGAATAGCTCTGTGTTGTGTCGTATAGAAAATCTTTCTTTCCAGCCAAACAAATGCAATTGTTCAGCAGTTTGTGAATTTAAATTAGAATATGATAAAAGCAGAGTTGATCCGCAGTAACAACTAGCATCTTGTATAACATCCCCAGGCTATCCCTTTATGCTAATTCCTGGGCAGATCTTTCCCAGATACTTCTTTACATTGGACACAATCTCTTCCAGCACATAAAGGACAGTCCCTCCTTTGGCACAATGCACATCATATGGTTAACCCCCTTTCCTCATAGCCCTGATTGTACACACTACTGTATGGATACCAACAAATGTCACCCTGTCGGTATATACCAGTGTCTCTCAACCTTTTTTGGGCCAGTGCCCCCCTAGCCATTATTCAGGTCTCTTAATGCCCCCAATCAAATAATATGTAGGCAAATTGCCCTGAATATGAGTGATTATTATTTGTGTTGTTGTTACTATTGTTGAATGACAAAAAACTCATTGTTGAATGACAAACAACAGAAATGTGTTTCTCAAGGAAAAAAAATGCCACGTGAATATAAATTATATCTACAAGTGTCAAAGAAACTGTTCAAAATGTGACATTCAACTTAAAATAGGTAGCAGTAGCTAATCAGATTGGCTAGAAATGTAACTTTCAAACTTTAATTATTTATCACAAACAGCAGCCAATCAGAAAAAGTTAGCAATTTAACATTCAAATCTAAATGAAATAAGACGTGAAGGTTTTATCGTCTCACTTGAAAAAACTTGTTTACACAATAAACACATAGGAAGTTGTGGATTGGTTGTGTACAAAACCATAACAAAGGTATGTTGCTTTTGAATACCACTTCAAATTCAATTTAAGACCATTTCCACAACAACAACCCATCCAAATTAAACATAATTACACTAATTCGACTGATACCCACCGTTGTTAGAGCCGCAAGCCTACTGCTAACAATACAGTAACTGGCAGTACTTCGCGGGACAGTCATCTGTGATAAAACCAATAGAACTGATAATATTGGGCATTTGTTGGAGGCTTTTCGCAGCATTTTGGTTGTTTTTCTCACCCTTCATATGGGATTCCACAAATGTACTTCCTATTGTGCCATGTTTGAAAAAACTTCTTTCAAAAAACACAGTCAGCTTTGTTTTTTTTTAAGTGAGTATATTGAGTATGTTGACATGTAGTTATCTTTAATGTGAAGCAAATAGTATACTCCTACAGGTAGGGCTTTTTATGTCTAATTGGAACATCCCCTGGGGTTCAAAACAACTAAGTTGTTTATTGTGTGAGCCTATAACATAATATATAGTTCTTTTTCAAAAACTGTAAAATATCAACCAAAATTGTCGTTTTGGGGTCCCTGTGTCTTGATGGGGGATCACTTTATAAACATTCTAAAACCAGATTTGATTCTGATCAGATTAAAAATTTTGTAGGCTTCCATAATTAATAATTCCAGAGTTATGAATAGAAATGTAAGGTGCGTTTTTTTATGTTAGTGTTTTTGTGGTCGGCATTCTTTTCACTGTCCCCTACAACGTGGTAAAAAAACCCTAGGTTCTATCTTTAACCAATCTGGAGATATGAATAGAAATGTAACGGGTGCGTCGCAACTTTCCCATGCTACCTGCGGAAATCTTAGCAGTCAATCTCTACTATGTAGTGTTGAGTTAAAATCTGCTTCCCCCGGGTCCGAATCAGAGAATGTCCACGCGGTTCAAGTCTTTCCAAACTAAACACCTTTATTACAGATAGCTATCTGGAGATCGTTCTCCACAGTACAGTAGACAAGATCTGAATTACTTTCACCTGGACACAGTTTATATTCAGCCCCTCCCACCCCTCAATCATTGGATGTAATCTGTTGAGTGGGCTTCCTGGGTGGTGTGGAATTAATTATTAAAGAGATTAGGTGTTGGACTGAAATCATGTCGTTGAGGAGTAGACTCCTAAAAAAGTAGGCTCGAGGGTTAATAAGTTACTTGGGGCATTCCATAAGAAGGAGGGGGGTCAGGAAGTTAGAAGGATAAAACAAAGGACACTGTTTATCTAAAAACCTATAGATTAACTTTTAGGCTGACCAC
>JACXGK010010101.1:0-18573 GCA_016801125.1 Novumbra hubbsi
TCCGTTTTCATGGCACTGGAACTCCACCTAAAGACCAACATCATCAGGTAAATAAAGGCTTGGTCAATATGTTTCCATGATACTGATGTAACTTAAAATGCGCCAAGAAGTACTGGGAAAGTAGAGTCAATATGTTTTTTTTCCGCAGTAATCTTAAGGCATACGAAAACACGATTATAGGATGAATGAGGCAAAAGCACAGACACCTTTTATTTCTGTCCGTTTCAACACACACAGTACCAGTCCAATGTTTGGACACACCCATCGACTTGACTGGGTCAGTGATTTCAAACTGTTGACTTTTACTATGTTTTATCAAAGAAGAAAATTCACATTCAGAGTTCAACAACCATCAATTCATGGGAGCATTAATTAGTGGAACAAGTGAGTCTGTGACTCATTAAACTCAATATCAGTCTGGCATCAATTCAGAGTGTATTTCACAGGACGTTGCTCGTTTCGCTGTGTGCTCTGAGCAAGTGACTGAAATAGCTTGTTGTTTTCTGTGAGCAGCTCATTCAGTTGCTGTTAAATACCAGCAAGGAAGGAATGTGTTACACCATGTTTCCACCTGGAAGGTGGAAGGATAAGGCCTGGCTGGGGAGAGAGCTGGTAGGGAAATACAAGACAATGATAAGAAACCTAACCGGAGATAGTCAACATTACCTGTGGCCTAGAACAAAAGCAGTCTGATGAGTGCCCAAATCACCCGAGCTATTACGGATACTTTGGTTGCTCAATGTACAAATGCAACCACATCCCTAGTTACTGAACAGCAACGGGTTCTGTCGACTAGCACAGATAGATGGTTCCTGTTATGACCAGTCAGCCACTGTTATATATATATATTCACTGAGGTGCTTGTGTACCTTGTCTGCAAAGTGGTGGATGATAAAGGCTTTGCTGGACATCCGAGGCTTGTCAAAAATCTCACTTTTCTTCAGGAAGGTGTTGTAAAGTTTCTGTGCCCATGTGTCATCGGAGCCCTTGGGCATCTGAGGGTGGAGAAGGAAGGGTGGAGAAGGAAGGGAGGAGAGGGAGAGAGAGAGAAACGCAGGAAGGGAGGAGTTAACATGTAAGCCTGACTCATATCCTAAAAGAGTGTGCGTGTGTGTTATGTTACTTTGCACTCCTCATCCAACAGGTCCAGGACTCCCATCTTAGCCTCAATGAGGTTGATACAGGGCTGGTTGTCATAGAAGTCAATCAACGACCAGGGAATGTCCTCCTTCATGTACTCCTCCTGCTCCAGCTTGAACACATGCTGCAGTGGAGACAGTGGAAAGGAAGAAAGAGAGGGGGAGTGAGAGAGAGGGGGAGTGAGAGAGAGAGGGAGTGAGAGGGAATCAGAATGGGAGAGAATGTAAAAAATAAAAGGAGTGAGAAGGTATGTGGGGGAAAGACAGCTGACCTGATGCTTAACCCCTAGCCCCTATCCCCTATCCCCTAACCCCTAACCCGTATCCCCTCTCTAGGTCCAAGTAGTCATCATGACAGTAAGGTGATGAGGCAGGGAGGCAGGAGTCAACCCTACCATGTTAAACTGCTGCTGGAGCTTCTCATTGGCGTAGTTAATACAGAACTGCTCAAAGCTGTTGACATCAAACGTCTCAAACCTGGACAGAAACAGGAAGTAGCATGACCAAGAGCAGGGCACATTATAAGAACACACACAGATTGACGCACTCACCCGTAGATGTCCAGAACACCGATGAAGGAGTGCTGCTTCACGGCGGAACACAGGGACTCGTTGATGCGATCCACCATCCAGCTGAACAGGCGGGCGTAGACGTGTTTGGCCAGGGCATCCCGCGAGTTGACCGCGTGGGCCTTGGGGAGGGGCTTTACGTAGGTCTCCGTGGTTGTCTTTAACTTCCTGTGACACAGCCAATGGGACATGTCCTCGTAGGCCACGCCCATAAGCTCACAGAACACCGCCAGGTGATTGTTGCCCGCCTGGAGGTATGACATTACAATGACCAAATCATGCTGCGATCACAGTCAGAACACACATGAGGACCCACTGAGGGAAATTATTAGAGTACTTTTATCAATGCTTTTTCAACCAGAATGAACATCCTTTCAACGCTGTAACAGGAAATACACTCGATCACCTAGGTCAGTCAGTTAGCAGGAAAGAAATACAAGCATTGGTTTATGAAAGAAAAGATGTGGGAGGCATGTGGCACAGTGCATGCAGTGAGTGCAGTGAGTGCAGAGGTCATGACACCTGGCACAGTGCCTGCAGTGAGTGCAGTGGTCATGACACGTGGCACAGTGCATGCAGTGAGTGCAGTGGTCATGACACGTGGCACAGTGCATGCAGTCACTTCACCACCCTCTCTGTGAGGTAAGCAGACAGGCCAGTGTGCCTCTGTTCCCCTTTAACTGGCCCTAATATGAAAGCCTTACAGCACTGGGTTAGCATTCCAAGCAAAAACAACAAGACATTGGCTGCATTTGTGCTCTTTCAACAGCCCCTCAGGCTACGGTCTGTGATGCCCTTTCCTGTGTATCCATGCTGACTAGGGGAATGTGTAGAACTGTCTGGGCTGTGTGTGTGTGAGTGTGTGTGTGTGTGTGGGGGGGGGGGGGACAGTCAGTCTGTTACGTGACGGCGGTTGCATGGGATGCTTTCGAAATGGCACCCTATTTAGTGCCCAGAAGTGCCCTATCGGTGAACAGGGTGGCATTTGGGACTCACAAGGATCGTACTGCTGTCCGCAGTTGCCTCTTTCACCTCCACGTTGCCAAGGTGAAGCACAGCCGCCAGGATTTGGAAAGCTCCCATTTGCTGTGTTTCGCTGATCCCTGAAATTGAAAAGATTTGTTTAGGACTTCTCCATTTGGCGGTCAAACAATCCGAACAGACTCCCAGCCACAGTTGCCGTCAGTGTGTTGCTACAACACCAATCGTTACCTAGCAACGAGAAAGCCTTCCTGGTACCGCGCATCTCTTTGGCATCGTCGACTCCCTCTATGACTGGCATGCCACCTTGGCTGGTACACAGGAAGTCGCCCGCGCCACCTGGAGAAGGGTTGTGGATCAGACACTCTTCATCAGATGATGATAGACCTCTAACATGCGGCTGGGGAACCCATTCAGGTGAAGAGGTAAATGCTCTTTAGTAAATGGTACAGTATAATGGAATAGCAGATTGGAGGAACCTGCTGTCGCCTCTATGGGCGGCTTCTCAAACTCCCAAATATATTAATTTAGAGAGATACAAACAAATATAAAAACATATTTGACTTCACTCACCGCCCTATTCTGACGTGACACAGATTTGTCCACATTTGATAGACTCAAGTCTGAATCTGGCCCTAAGAAAACAACGCCCCCTCTAGATTCACATGTGTAGCAAAGCCGTACCTAACTTGAAGGATTTGAACTCCGGTAGATGTGAGGAGGCACACAGCTGGTAGAAGATGTGATAGTTCCTCTCCTCAGCAGCCTAAAACAACAGCAATGTGAATAATCAAGAGGTAAATAAAACAGACCAGACATGGAACACCTCCTTTTTAAATTCAGGAGTGTGTGACTGTTAAGACAAAAACACATAGAGCACATTATGTCACCAAAAACACAGCGGCCTCACGGCTCTCCTTCACAGACAGGAAGCTCAGAAAGACTAAGCTAAACGGACGCACTGCGATCCACCCTGGGGAACGCGGCACTGGCCTCGACACACGCCAAACGAGAGAGAGCGCACCTCACCTGAAACACAACTCTGGATTTCTCTAGCAGGTAGGTCCTCATGTTCGCCCCGATGATGCGATAGTTCTCATCGAATCCGATTGCGATGTACTTCCCAAAGCGACTGCTGTTGTCGTTCCGGGTTGTCTTGGCGTTCCCGATGGCCTGTAGGGAACAAAAAGGGACAGCGCTCCGAGTTTCATGCGGTTGCCAGGCAACAGAAGAACCAGCCTGGCAGGGCTCGCTGGGGAATGTCCAGGAATGCCCATCATGGACGTTCACCCACCTCCATGATGGGGTTGGAGGCCAGTACTCTTTCCTCAACGTTGGCCTCACAAGACGAGCCGCTGACAGTGGCAAAGTACCTCATGGCATACTTAGCGGAGACAGTTTTACCAGCTCCCGATTCCCCGCTCACAATCACAGACTGGTTTCTCTTATCTCTGAGGAACAAGGAGAGGAAGAATGAGATCTTTTAGGAGACGCTCGTAGAATTGGATTTTCAAGTCCTGAGGAAAAAAACGATTAATTCAGAAGGTCAGTAAGAGACCTGGCCATCTGGTTGTACGCCTCCTCTGCCACAGCGAAGATGTGAGGGTCCATATCTCCCATGTTCTGTCCGCTGTAGGCGTGGATGATGCCATGGTCGTAGATGGGAAGACTCTCGTATGGGTTGATGGCAACCAACACAATGCCTGAATGAACACACATCAACAAATCATCAACACCGTGAACAAACCACCCAAAAGAATTGAATCTAATATTTTTTTTAATCTATTCATCCCGGAACTGTTTGCGGTAAAGAACCGACAAGCTTCGCCGGTGGCAGCTATAAATTCACAACAAACTGAAAAATTATTACAAACGTCAAATTTGAATGTTGAATATGCATGATTATAAACTGTGAAAACCCTGAATGCTGACTGGCAGAAATACATGTTTTATCGGCCAGTATACCACGGGTACAAATAAATATTTAAAGCTCTACTCTTCTAATTATCATTTTATAATAGTAATAATTCCCTGTGTCTCAGGGGTTTGTGGTATTTTGCTAATATACCACAGCAAAGGGCCATGTCCAGACACTGCGTTGCATCAGGCCTAAGAACTGCTCTTAGCTGCGATGTATTGACCATATACCACAGCCCCGGTGACCTTATTGCTTAAATAACCCACACCTGCATATTTGGTCTAGGCATTGTATTTTGAAAGGTAGTGCAGAATGTCAGGACACGACTTGCGGTGTGTTATCAACTCCATCTAGATAATTACAGCACTGCCCTGTACAATGGGAACTCCAAAGTCTACCACGACAAGCATACTGACTCACCAGAACAAGGTTAAAGGCTTTAGTTAACAGCTGTGTGTTTGTGTGTGTGCGTGCGTGTAACTATGTTTGTGAGGACCAGAAGCATAATAGCCAATTACAAATCAGGTAAGTGAGGACCTTCTGAAGGAAAAAAGGCTAATTACGGTTAAGGTAAGAGTTAGGATAGGTAATGGCTTGTAGTTAGGGTAAGGGTTAGGAATAAGTTTAGGCCTTGGGTGAAGGTTAGGGTAAGGGTTAGAAATAGGTTAAGGCTTGGGGTTAGGAATAGGTTAAGGCTTGGGTTTAAGGTTCGGGTAAGGAATATGTTAAGGCTTGGGGTTAAGGTAAGGAATAGTTTAAGGCTTGAATTAAGGTGTTAGTTTTGGGTTGGGGAATAGCAAATGTTCTGGTCCCCACAAATAAAGAAACGTTAGCGTTGAACATCCAATTTAGGTTTAGGTCCTCACAAGGATATAAATACAAGGCTGTTTGAGTGTAAGTGTGTGTCTGGGTTACCACAGTAGGTGTAGATCATCTTGGACTCCACAAAGCGCACTTTGAGGTTGTGTAGCACAGCTGGTTCGTGAAGGTAGCTGAGGGCAGTGAGGTCGTTCTCCCCAACCAGGATGTCGGGGTTCCGTAAAGGGGGCAAACTTTTTGTCTGAGGGTCAATCTTGTATTCCACATCCTGGGAAAACACAGGCATAAAATAAACCGAATTACCCACAAAATTACAACAACATATACGGAAGATTATAGAATACATAGAGATTATAGAACATTTAATGGTGTGCCTAGATTTACAAATGGAGGTCTGCACAATTTAGAAGCACAGTTAAAAATATTTTAGAGATTTTTTTTTTTTTTATAAAAACAACCAGGTGGAATGGCATAGACATTTAGATGCATATGCAAGTAAACCTTTCCAGCTTTTAATATGGTTCTTGATTACTAATGAAATATTGTTCCCCACTGCTCATAGGTTAATTCATCCAGGTGTTTGTTGAGATAAGGCATTTAAATGGGTTATTGCCTGTCACTCAGATAACATCACAGACCAACTTTCATACCTGAGGTTCATGCTTCACATGCCTCAACTTGAGGCCACAACCTGAGGCCTGCGCACAGCAGAAGGCAATGGGCGAAAGCACTTGAGTTATGCCAAGGACGTGGTTCTTCTCCGGGGCCATTGTCTGAGGACCTAATGGGACAACGTTCAAATGCCCGGCGGGCTACGGTGGCCCAGCGGTTTAACACGCTGCCCCCGGGGAACATATACTGCTGCAGCGTTGGTTCGCATCTGACATGTGGCTCTTTCAGCAAGAGGCAATCTCTACCCCACTGTGTGACGTAATGGAGCATGAACATGACTCACGCAACAATACAAATGTCTTCTTAACCATTATTAGGCATGAAAATGTTGGCTACTTTAGCCATTAAGTTTGATCCACTTCATGTTTTTTTCAGACATTATTATAATCAGTAATGGGATATTGATATGGTACCAGCCCTAAACACACACATACACACACTGCTCCCCTCTCACCGTCCCATCTTCCAGCTGCAGAAACAGAACTCTGTCTCCAGGGGAATAATCCTTAGTGAGCTCAGCTGGCTTCCACACCTCAGCAGCATCCGGCAGCCAAACCCGGGCAAACTGCAGTGAGACAGTTTAATGCAGTGGACATGTATCAACACATGGACATATCGAGTCTAGTCTGGCAGGCTCCCTCTCGGTTTCATTATTGAACATTCAATGGACAGAACTGTACGACTTATTTTATCGTATTTTAACTATGATCCTTCTGATAAGTTGCTTGAACAGTAACGTGATGACGGATTCAAATGTCAATAGATTTATTATTATTATTATAATTATGGACAACATCCTTGGTTTTCGAATAAAAAAAAAATGCAACATTAAAAACTTACTGCATCTCATAACATAACAACAAGCACTACATTTTTACTGTAAAAACACAAATTGCTGTCTGAAGCGGTTATTTTCTACACGCATTGGTCAGCGGTGATCAGAATTGAAAATCCATTGTTGATAATGCAGCGGCATTGAAGAGAACTGTCATCGTTTCTCAGTGAATGATCAAGTACATATTGCCAACTACTACTAATCTGGTATTACTATAACCTACCTGGGTGTACAGCTCAGAAGCTGCCATGACAGTCTCCGCCGAGTATCTACTCTTCACTTTTGCCCTTGTCTCTTCATTTACGACTCATTTAATACATAGAAAAACCTAAAAGAAAGTGGAGACGGACAAATAAAAGTAGCGGCTTCGTGCTGACGACAATCTCCACACTTCATTAAAGTATGAAGTGTCTCTATGCATTATGGGTATATTTGTGCGGTGTATGCGTTGCCTTGAAAGTTATGTGTCGCGTGCCTCCCAGTGGCAGGATTGCCATAACATTTTACAACTTACGTTCAGTTTGCTTCAGAAGAAAACAGTTTTTAGATAACGCTATTGTTTTACATGGACATACATAGTTTACTCATTGCATACATTTAGTACCGATAGTACTTTATAAATACTGTTTTTATTACAAGACGCGGAGAGGAAATGGATAAGCCAATTGAAAGCATGACCGCAACTTTTCAAAATTTCCTAAGAGTGACGGTATAGGAAACCTTGAGTGTCTGTTGTCTTGTTACCTATACTGGAGGCCAATCTTATTAGCTCAGAGTGAACAAAACCGAGAAAACACATCTTCAGAATCAAGAGAAACTGATACATCCAACCCTTTGTATTTCAACAATTTGTCTACTTAACATGTTTATTTGAACCTAACCTTAACTAAAAGTAGCAACACTGTTATGACTTATAAACTAACCTTAAAGTATGGCGTAAAGCAATCAAAAATCCGATCTGGCAGTTGTTGCTATGGAATCGGACTTTGTGGCTATCGGTTTGTTGCTGTAAAACTATTCGCGACTTATGATCAGAACCCTCAGTGGTTAAGAAAATATTTTAAATATGAAAGGGCCCACCGCAACCTGTGGTCATTTTACTCAAAAATTTTTGTTGGCACCAGCTGCTTGCCGTTCAGTATTAGGTGCATTCCTCTATTTTTGTTTTCTAACTGCCAAAATGGCTGTTTTACATAGACACCTAACCGGGCTCCATTTACACTGTCTTTCTGACCGATTAGATGAGGTACTTATAGCCAATGATTAAAGGAGCTATATGTAGATGCACTGTAATAACAGAGCTCAAAACAATAAGGAAACACGTATATCACACATTAAATATCAAAATCTGTACTGTACATAATTAATGTTAGCAAAAATAGGGACCTGATTTCATAAGAAAAATGCAACAACACTGACACATACAGACACTACAGCAGTGGCAATAAAAACACATACTGAAGACAAGGCCATTGTGCAAAACTATTTTATTTACAAAACAAATGGCACAACGTGACAGTCAAGGCGCATGCACACTCATCCGACCAATCAAGCAAGTTCCTTGAACGCGGAACCTCAATGGCCTGAACTCGGAAGGAGGCGGGCCGGATGGTTCTGGACACTGCGTTGTACCGACCGGCTTCCCGCTCTCCATGTAGAACGCCACCTCGGACCAGAACCTCCATTTTGTGCCCCACCTAGAGAACACTTCAGACAGGTTGATTCTCCCACCGGAGTGGGCAAATGTTGCCCAAGACATGAAGAGCGAATCGTAACTCTACCACGGCCAATGACGAGGTGGTGAGTAGTAGAGTATACACAGCCCAGAAGGTCTGCTGGCATGACAACACAAACATTGCAGATGTTGGGCCAAACTAGAAGGCCTTTGGAGAGACACATAAAGTACAACAGGTCCAAAATACTGTCTCCCTCCAAACTGTATGCTACTGTATAGTTTTGCAGCCAGACATTAGCGAAGACGGCTCTCCTGCAGGCAGCAAGATTTCTGCAGGATTTCACTATATTCTCGAAATATTACTTCTCTAAATAAATGTACATAATATGGTGACCAAAATAAAACATGACTAAAGACGGAGGCCCAGTAGGAAGACACTGTCCCAATTCACTGCCTTGCCTTTAATAATTGGCTATATCCCAAGAACACCTGAACAGTTCTCTTAGCAAAACATTAAAGCGGCATCATGATGTTTGAACAATGAAGGGTCGAAGGGATACTTCTGGATTTTGGCAATGAGGCCATCATCTACTTCTCAAGAGACAAATACATTGTAGGTCTCTGTTCAAAGAATGCTGTGAACTAGTGCTACTGTAGCAGCTACCTCTTGTATTGAAGGGGGACACAGAGACCTACAAATCAGAGACATGTAATAGTAAAGCAAATGAATGGGTTCACTGCCAAAAACAGAAAGTATCCCCTTAAGGCAAATGGGAAGGAAAGGAACTGGAAGAGACTTGGAGAAAGAGAGAGAATCCAGAGAATGATGGAATGGTGACAACGGAACAGGAAACGTTTCCAAAGCATCCGCGGTTCCGTCAACCGGCCAGCTTGCTGGCTACGATGGAGGGCTTCCTCTGAGGGATGTCCTGCGGCGTGGGGATGTGGTCCCCGGTGATCTCCGCCTTCTCCGCCGGGGTTACCGCCGGCAGCTGCTGCTTGTTCTTCACCTTGGCCTTGGCCATGTTGTAGTCCCCGGAGTCAAAATACTTCTGCTGCAGGGAGACACGAAAAGTCACAGGTCAGTTGGGCATCATATTGCAGGCGCTACTTCACATTAGCTTGTGTACTTCCAACCAATTCGGACCCCAGGTTTTCAACCGGATTAAAGTCCAGGGAACAAGATGGACATTGATTCTGCAGACCCACAACATTGGTTGAGGTATGCTGTAATTGTCTTCTGGAAAGGTACATTTACTGCCTGAAGTTCCAGGCAGAAACAAACAGTCATCAATCTTAAAGAAAGCCCGAGACCACTTACAGCAAAACAGCGAAAGCATCCATAACCCACCACTATATGTTATTGTAGATATCAGTTTCTTTCCCATGAAAACAGCCTCTTTCAGTCAGCAAACATGGTTATTGTGAGCACGGCCAAAATGTTTCTGTGTCATCGGACAAAACCACTTTAATTGCAGTTCCAATAATGCGTGGCAAAGTACAAAGCACAGCAAATTGTGGTTAAGTCTCAATAAGGGCTTTGTTCGTGAAGTGCTTCCTAAGAGCATGTCGACATTGAGGTGGTGTCTAACCGTTTATTTTGAAACCTGATAACCCCCTGATTCCACCAGACTGATACTGATCCCTATATTCTCCTTTTTTCTATTGGCTGTGTAACGGTAGGCTATGACCAATGACCGCATCCTATGAGCTCTAGCATAAAAGTCTGCGTTTACAGTGTAATTGGAGAACATGGAAGATCAACCTCTTGGACTCATGTTAAAATTAAAGAACTCTCCCCTGACTTAAATGGTTCCTCATTTGGATGTGGACGGGAATCGAACACCAACAATCCTAAATCAGACAAAACAGTAGCTGAGATTCAACCTCAAACACTCACTCCTTTCTGAAGCCGTTTTCTGAGCAGGTCGGATCCCCCAGGTTTTGCTCCAAGATGGGGGTACCTGGCCTTTAGTTTAACCTCTTCTGCTTTCTCCGGGCTGATGACCTTATCATCCATCTCCTATGTAAACAACATGCAACAAAGAGTTTGGCACAGCTGTGCTATGTGCGTGAGGTAACATATTACCATCATAGTTCAAACAGCGACAGTTATCTTGGCTAGCTACTAACTAAGATTCTCTCAAGGACTAACGCACTTTGATTTGATTCTTCGTTGATTTAATGCTAGCGTCAAAAAAGTAACTCAGGCAAGAATTAACTTAAAATACACGAACAAAACCATATGTAAAACTTCTACAGTACTAGCTAACGTTAGCTAGCTAACAAAGTTACACATGTAGCCAATGGGCCACCGGTACATTTTGAAAGCCATCACAACGCTACTTGCAAAAAAGTATTTTTTATTATTATTGTACACGGTGATAGTGGTGAAATACTAAAGTACGGTACTGATTATTTAATAAGTTCAATCCTGCTCTGACAAATAACATAATTGCCAGCAAGCTACGATCAGTGTTGCATTATCGTTATCCTAGCAAGTAGCTGGCTTCAAAATCATTCAAACCCTAACCTCCTGTTCTTCGTATGTAGCCTCCTCGGTGGCGGGCTTTGTTCCTTCCATCTCTTCGGACATTGTGAAAAATAAATATAAATATTAAGTTTTTCAATAAAACTGATGTCGAAACAAAGCAACAATCACCTTTCCCACCACACTGAAGACACAAGGCCACCAACAAGACAGCCCATTAAAAAAATGGTCGCATGTTTAGACAGCGTGGGGCCGACACGTTATAGAATGAACAAATATTTTCATTGGTCAATTAAGGGAGGAACTCATTACACACCCGCCCAGTAGACTGCCCACAAATTGCGTTAATGTTGTCATGCTGCGTCACTCGGTTACTAAGCCAATCGTCACGACACACGAAGTCTCTTGTAGAAAAACCGCTGACAGCACAGACACAGCACATTATCTTCAAAACGACGCTATGTCACAATTAAAGTAGACAATATTGCAAAGAACAAGTTCAATATCTCAGACATCGCAAAATGAATTAATCGGTTAGCTCGTAAATTGTTTAATGTTTTTAACTTCAATCGTTACCAAAATGAACTGCTCCGCACATCGGCAACATATTCCGTTCTCTTTTAAAGTATATCTGACTTGGGTTTTGAATATTGAAAAATGTATTTCGTATTAATCAATACATATAATGTTACAACAAAATATATAGTTTATGATGAACGCATCCCACACAATCATTCAAGATGAAAAGAAAGTTTGCCTTTTTTTTTATTGAATGTAAAAAATTCAAATAATAATGTTTAATCAAATGTTCATCACATCCATGTTAAAATACAAATATTACAATAGCAGCCTAATGATATAATGCATACTTTACATGCATTGCCCACTAACACCTTTCAAGCTATTCAAATCTGAAAATAGCCATTTGCAGCCTGAATGAGCTAGGTGACATTTTGGGAAACATGATCACTCAAAACAGAGACCAACAAAGACAGAGATAATGATCTTGGTTTAGTTTCTTTTACAAAAAGAATACATCCAAACATCAACAACATTTCACTTGAGAGAAAGTTTCATGCTACTCTAAATGATTGCAACAAAAACTCAATGAATTAATTCACTACAATAACACTTACGTCCTATAACGTACACAGGGCAACATAATTTGCTTTAGAAAAAAATTAAAAGTGAACAAAGTGCTCAAAATGTAATTTTGTTCTTGAGATATTTTTGTTTCATTTTGGCCGAAACCAACAACACCGGAATTAATCGGCACCGTCCATTTCCACGTCTTCTGCCAGCTTCTGCACCATTTTGTCCTCCATCTGTTGGGCTTTGCCTGCAGATCAATGAGGAAATGCATTAGAGGCGCTTCAAACCCTAGAGCCGTCAATCCATTGAAAGAGGCTGCACGTGGAAACAATCAACTGCCTAGTAGTTTATTCAAATGGATACATGAAGTAGAGAACGGAGCGTTAGTCATCAATGATTGGTCGCTCACCTGCATGCGGAGCTTTGATGAGGTGAATGTTCTTCTTCACTTCGTTGATGGCCTCTGCCTTCTCCAGTTGCTTGCCCTTCTTCAGTCGGTTCATGACGAACCGCGACTGTCGCTTACGTTTGATCTCCTCCACCTTCTTCATCGCCTCCACTGTGTGAAACAAAGGTCAGAGGTCAGGTTGTCCACCCCATGACCACCTATAGCAATGTAAACCCCTCTAGTCAGACGCAGAAGGTTCTTCTGGACCGCACCTGTCTTCCCCCACAGCTCCCTCCTGTATTTCACCGGAGTGTTTCTGCGTTTCTCAAACTCCAGCGAGTTGTCCTGAAACAGTACGTCATTGATTGGTGGACATATAAAGGACGTTATAGTATTTTACAAAATGTGCATGGGGGAAGTAACTCACAACTGTCAACTCTTTCCCGGAAGCTTTTCTGAATGCCTTGGTCCATCTTGTCTTTCTTGGATTACGCTTCTTCTTGAAGTTTTTGTGGCACTTTGATTTGCAGAATCTGAACACCTGAAAAATGTACAACTAATATATTTAGATGGCGGGAATGCACCAATATTGTTGGTTGCCAACTGCTGTAAAACTCTACAGATGAAGAACAACAAGATGATGAAGAACAACAAAAAGCACCAACCAAAAATAGCACACAAAGCCTCAGAATGTAAAAAAAAAAGTATATATATTTTCAGGGATTTAAAATATTAAGTATATTCTAGCTTGGTATTTAATAATGAATTTGCTATAGAAATGGTAATACCCAAATGTACAAATTAGAATATATCTCTTTTCATAATTATTAAGCTAATTAGCCGCTAATAGTTAGTGGTCAGTGCCATAGGTGAACTATCATGGTAAGGTGGTGTACGGTCAGTCAAAAACGAAATGATGACGTTTCCCTGATTCCCTTCTACGACGAATCTTCAGGGTTTTTTGCAGTAGTTTGTTCGGAACTGAGCCATTGTGGTAGGTTAATAATATATCAAAGGGGTGCTTTGAGAAATAGGCCCACATGGTCGTCAGTACTACAGAAATATCTTGGGTTAGTTATGAAGGTATTTTGGAGTCAGTTACCAAAAACATTACCTTGAGTCATGGAACAACATTGCCAAAGCAAAACTACTCGAAAGCTAGTGTAAACCAATTTGGCAAAAAATATAATGTCCTACCTTGCAGTCGTTACGTACAAACATCATCCCGTGGCCAGGATAAACAGGCCCAGAGCAAAAGTAACACTTTTCAATACGCATTTTTTACGAATTTCTAAGACGTTTCGCGATTGCTGGCATACAACATGTTTACATCCATGCGTTTCCTCCGTCTTCGTCTGCTGTTCGCTTGGTCTTAGCAGACGTCACATGTGTCCGGTGCACTGCCCTCTGCTGGAGGTTTCGCTGAGCTACAGGAAGCAGATATTTCTGCCAGAAATAAAAGGGGCCATACGCAAGATGTTGTACTACTAGCATTTCAACTGTCATCTATCAGTTTCTAGCGCCTATATAGAATCCTCGTACT
The DNA here is from genome assembly GCA_016801125.1 of Novumbra hubbsi. Taxonomy (NCBI): domain Eukaryota; kingdom Metazoa; phylum Chordata; class Actinopteri; order Esociformes; family Umbridae; genus Novumbra; species Novumbra hubbsi. Next base: position 14,123 of record JACXGK010010101.1, read on the forward strand.
CGCTTTAGACCTTCACAGTACTGTCCCCCCACCCTAAACGAGCTAATACTATTCTGGTCCTGTTTGGTATGGAAGGAGACCCTAGGAGGAGACGATCACTGTAATTGTTTAAATTCACTGTGCCCTACTGCAATTTATGAGTCAATTATAACTTTTCTTCAATCTGCAAATACAATAATTAACATACAATACTCAACCTTCCACAATATGCATTATTTTGAAATATTTTCCTGCATTTTGAGTAATAATGTGTCATATTATTCTTATAAAATAAAGAAGTGATTTAGTACAGCAAGTGCATACATAATGCATTATTTCATACCGGTCCATCATGGATAGTAAACCCCCATCATGGATCAGTTCCCTCTAAAGAAGTTTGTTCAGTAAGTATTCAGCAGCTCTGTTTAGGCAAACCCAAATATGGTCATAATAATTAATAGGAAAAACTATTAATACACAACAAATGTACCACAACCAAACCCCCAAAATATTGTATTTGAACATTTAATTAATTTTATGCAATTATTGTAAAAAAATATATATATTTTTGAATGATCCTACATATTTTTTTACTGTGTGGTTGGAGAATAATTGCTTGCAGGCTAATGTGGTGACACTGAGGTAAAACCATGTCTTCCCTGTCTACTGAGAATTACACAAGACAGCCGACACGATTACTTTTTCAGCAAGATTTTTATTCAAATTATGAGATCTTGAGAGGATCAAATAGTTGTGGTTTGGAATTCGTAACAGAAACAATGTGTTGGAAAAAAACAACATATGGTATGATAAATGTACCTTACGGGAGTAGGAACTAACCATAACACAAATTAAATAATAATGCACATATTCAACATTTCTTTTCATATATCCGTTCAAAAAAACAATGCCTTAATGCAAAACAAAATTATCTTAAAGAAAACAAAACTATAACAGATATTAAAAAAAGTACCAAAGTAACAATTTCAATTTTTCTGTTATAATTCTTTTAACACAGTCCTTCTGACAACGGAACACTCTGACCTCTCAAACAGCTCAAAACCAAATGTAACTTGGCATCACAACGAAATGTAAAATGCCCTTTTCTAGCTAATCAAAATCCTATCAATTTAAATCTCAGTATGCAAATACTGTTATGCAAAATGTTAAACCAAAGAACTAATGAGTAAAACAACAGACTTTTAAATTCTTCTTTGGTTAAGATTGCTTTTTAAAGACATAAAACTTGATTTTGTTGTTCTTCGTACATTGGGGTTATCTGTTTGATAGTCAGAATTTGTGTCCAACATAGCCACATCCTGTAGTCACTGTCTGGTGTAGCATTCTGTCCAAACAAATCTGGCACCAGGCTAGATCCTCCATAAAACATTCATAACAGTGGTGCTTGTGTGAATCATAACCAACGGGTTATAATCTGGACTATGGATGAAAATCCCAAATAAAAACAAGATTTTTAAATAAACTGTTCAAAATATTTTGTGAATCAACATCCATCCACCATCACAGCCAACATCCTGGCTGTATTCTTTGGTCTTGTGTGAGAGTGGAAACACCTACCAGGTCTAATTCTATTCCAGTTGAATACATTCCTGAAGTACACTGACGTTCTGATCCCCCTGATGGAAAAGCATCTGCATTAGACAGCCAGTGTACCTCCGGAACTGACCGAAATGGACTTCAACCATGGTACCTTCCAGTAAGACATTAGGATCATTCTGACGGACTGATAAGTCCTCCCCATTTGAGGAAGTAGACAACTCTTTGGCATCTAAAAGTACATCCATGTCACTGCTGTGTTCAGCATCAGTGACCGAGATAGAAGGCAAAAAGGAAAACACTTGTCAGAAAGAGACTGACAAAGCGCAAAAGCTTTCAACCAGAATATAAAGCTTTGAGAAATGTACAATAAAAAATGCCTCCAACAGAGGAAAATATACATATTTGGCAGCAAAGTGATTTTGGCATACACTCACAATACTATACCTGTGTTGTATGTATCACAGTTTCTATTTTTTTTTTGGTTGCTTTGGTGTTTTTGTTTATTAGGAGAAAAACAATTTTCTTTGGACATATTTCGTTTCTGTAGACCTCTGTCTACCGTCACCTGCAAAGCCCAGTTATAAGGCCATTTTAAAGCTTTTAAGGTCCAGTGCACTGTAAATGCCAGCGCAATGTTTCTTTTTTGGTTTAATCTTACTCAAAGGCCGAGGATATCTAATGCACTTCGATACTGACTCTACAGTATATACTAAGAGAGACATACAAATCAAATGTCAAAGCTTTTTGAGCCTTACAAAAGCAAAAACTAAAATACAAACAAACTAAGCATATGTTATAAGTTCTGCAGTACATCAATGCAAACTTTGATATATTTTTTATACCTCTTTCCCTGAGTTAGAGGGAAGTAATACTGCACAATATACTGTTATAAATGAGGTAGTACGGAGGCAACTGAGGTAGGCAAGAGGCAGTGTGGATCAAGAACCACTTAAAAATCTACTGAAATATAGAAGAAAATGTATCACACTGCAATGCATGTCTACACTCTTTTGAACATTCATTGTTTGGGTGAGCTTTGGTTTAGGACAGGCATTGATGATTAATCCTTGCCTAATATGCTTTCACGATCCCACCTTGCTTTTACCAATCCAGGACCAAGTCCCTCTGCGTAAAGGTAACCGGCCCTGAAGACTTCACAGACACACAGACGAAAACCAGACAGACTGAAAATGAGGTAAAAAACTGAAAAGCCAAACAACGGCATTCATCACAAACATCCTGAGGTGAATCCTGAAGTGAATCCTGAGGTGAATCCTGAGGTAGCCCAGAAGCCATCTGTCCGTCTCAACTTCTCAGTCTTCAATTTCCTGAGCTTTCCTCGTCGGCCATGTTCATTGGACAAGGACCCATATCAGGAAACAAAGTGGAATGAAAGGACGGACAGCCCCGTCTGTAGAAAGCCTCCCTTCAGGGTGAGAAGCCTACGGTCGAGGCAGGCCCGCTGACAGGACAGCCCCGCTGTTCAGGATGAGGCGCATCCACAGTGGACGAGGAACCGAGACAAGAAACCCGCTGGACTGTGTCCGGACCGGAACCACGGTGCCGGTGGGGAGGGCTTGGCGACGTCGCACCCGCTTGGAGGATGGGCCCTGCGTCCTCCGCCCCCCCGAAACCCCCTGCCTCTGCAGTCGGGCCGCCGTCCGACCCCGTGCCGAAGGAGGGAGGTCTGGAGGGCGCGGAGGGAGTCTGGCTGCCCTCGTTGCTCCCCTCTTCGTTGGAGTAGTGACCCGAGTCTGCGGTCTCGTGGCTCCCGTCGCTGTTCTCTGCGCTCCCGGAGCCGCTTCCCCGGCCGGAGGCGTTCTCCAGGGCCACCAGGGGCCCGAAGAGGATCTGCAGAGTGGAGGGCTGGAGGGGCGGGGCGCCGGCACGCTCCTCGTAACGGAGCACAGTCCTCCCCGCTTCGTACAGTCGCGCTCCGTTCTCAGCCTGGAGGCGGAGGACAGCGGTCAGTCGCTGTAAGACCAAACATGGTTGGACGTTCTTTTAGGATGTCTCGTCTGCAGACCTACCCGGCTTTTACGTGCGCTCTTCCTGCCCCTCTTCCAGAACGGCCACCTGCCAGAGCATTTGCCCCCGTGGACTGGACCCGCCGGGCCGATCACCAGGCTAGATCCGCCCTGAAAACAGGCAGGACCAGATTCACTGCTCCGATTCCCCCCAGGCCTCCTCGGAGCGTAGCGCGTGCCGGAGACGTGTCTTACCTTGGCGTCAAGGAAGTGATGTGCCGCCATTGGTATCAGGACGTCCTTGTTCTCAGCACGGCGGTCGATGTCGAGGGCCGAGCCACGATGAATATGCTGACCCTCGCCATTCACCATGTCGATGATCTTAGAGATGGACGACTTCCTGTTGGCGAGTGGAGAATATAGAACAAATATAGGTAGAGCTCTTAAAAAGGTGGCTCTACTGTAAATCAGCCATGAATTTGTAAAGTGATCTAAGTCTATTATTAGGGTTCGGGAGAAATCTCTTATGGATCTGTGTCTGGGGTCAGAACAAAAAACATGAAAAGGTCTTCAAATGAATTCTCCCACTACTTGAAATGACTTCAATTTTAAAATGTTGTTTTACCTACATCTGTTGAATGTAGTGAGTGTTGCTCTGAAGATGAACATCCCCTAAATGCCTGAATTGTGCTCGAAATGAGAGCTTCTGTATTTACCTGGCTCAGCCTAATTAGGATGATGACACAGATGACAATGTATTTACCTGGATCTTCCTTTGCTAATTAGGATGATGGCACGGATGACAATGTATTTACCTGGATCTTCCTTTGCTAATTAGGATGATGGCATGGATGACAATGTATTTACCTGGCTCAGCCTAATTAGGATGATGACACAGATGACAATGTATTTACCTTGATCTGCCTTTGCTAATTAGGATGATGG
>JACXGK010010102.1:0-18590 GCA_016801125.1 Novumbra hubbsi
GACAAACCGTGAGCTGTTGAGATAAGCACAAACAATAAACCACACCGGGTGTGGTGAAAACCTGACCTAAGTAGGCTCCCCAATCAGAGTCAACTGAATGCAGCTGCTCTGACTGGGGAGCCCACAATGGCATGGAGATGGCTAGAGGCCTCTCCATGTGCCATGCCCTGAATGGGAGCCCCAAAGCATAGAGATGGCTTGGGGCCCGCATTCAGGACATGACACACTGTATAGTGTGGCTTGCCTTGCTGCTTGGCCCCCAATAATGAGAATCTCCTGGTACTTACCAGGCCATCACCCAAATGCAATAAAAACAATATCTCTTCATATGAACTAAGTGGATACATTTTTTGTGAGTTTACCAATAATGTTTTATATATTGACTTTGCTCAAACTTTCTACACCAGAAATCATTTTGAACGTGAAAAAAACGGAGCCTCTCGCCCATGAAAACCGGAAACTAAATACCTTAATGCCTACTCATTGCAGTTATTGTAATTTCAACATGAAGAAGAACTATTATCTTTGGTGAAGATAGCTATAGACTATCTCTAGAGTTAGAGGCTCGGCTTCAGACGCAAATGTCAGTATTATGTTAGTGAAGAAAACGAAAAATCAGCTGTGCCACCATGAAAAACGTATTTGTGTTCTTAGTCCCTGCAGCCAGGCACGCACATTCTCTAGGTCACAGGGATTTTTCACAGGATATCCACACTCAAGCCGTATTTGGAGAAGCATGATATTTTAAACCGGTGGCCGGTAAGAACTGATAACTCTGGTCATCTGCGATTCCATTACCTGCAGCATTAGACCGGTGATTGTACACTGTTTATTATATTTCGGGAGATTCAGGACATCATGATCAAGTGACGACATTATCAGCAAAGCATAACGTTACTGTCTCCAATCTTGGCTAGCTAGTGAAAGTGACAATTTTTTTATGCAAAAGTGAAACATTTGTGGGCAGACAACATTTCTAGTCTGATAGATTAAGCAAACCGGACAGTTAGTTGTCTAGTTATCTATGGCAGTTTTTTTTATGAATGAAATCAGGAGTAATGCAAAAAAATTAATTAGCCAGCTACACCGCTAAATACCCAGACAGAGGAAACGACCATTAAAGCTTCACAGCTGAGCTCGCCTATTAAGGTATCGTGACAGATATGTTATTGCCATCTAAAAGATATTACCAACATTTCACAGCATATGTACAACACCACACATATATACAAAGTTTATTTTGTTACTCACCTCAACATTGTTATCACTTTCAAAGAGCAAGGACGTTTCCAACTTTGCACCACCAAGCAACACAGTGTCTCTTCTAACTTTAAAAGCCAAGGCGGTTTTGGTGCGTATTGAGGGTAAACTCAAGGGTAAACTCAATACATGGTTTTCCACATTCAATTCTAACATTTCTGATGTCAGCATGTTTAGAATTTTTCACTGATTGTTCATATAGCCAGAACTATGTGTAGTTTATAAATACAAAATATGCTTTCATCAGATTTGATCCGACAACATTACTATAGTGTTGTCCCATGGCTATTTATAGCATTTTTAGCCCTTGCAGCCTCTGGCACTCAATCACTTACCAGGTGACGTTAATTAAATCTGTGAAGGTTCAGGGCTTTGAGTTTAGGGGGGACATTGGGATTGGGCCCTTATAGCTTTGTTGTTTATAAGTTTGCTGCATATAATTGACTGTTTAAAGTTCACAAGATGCCATAATATCTTAAAATATACTTCATTGTGTTTATTTTAGTGATTCTACCATATGTATAAATGGTGATCACACACAGCACATTGTGCGTTTAATACCTTTTTTTAATTGATACCAGCCCTAATATATAATATATATACATATATATATATATATATATATATATATACACACGCAATAACAGCATGATTTTATAGAAAACCTCAATAGTTTCAATGGGGACATTTATCCTGTATTGCTCAACTTGTTCACTAAATTAGTAATGAGTTCTAAACCCAGAAATCGATTTCAACCCGACCCGATTTCAACAAAACTACTTAAGAAGTTACTTCCGGTGCTAGGTCAGCTTCTGGGAAAACGAAGGGGGGAGGTATCTGTTTTTATACTAACATCGGCTGGTGTTCTGATGTGACTGATTCAAAAACACTGTTCTCAAGCTCTGTAAACCAGTTGTAAGGAAATCAAAGCAATGGAGCGGTACGGCTGTGGAGGATCTTCGGGCATGCTTTGAGTGTACTGACAGGACTGCTTCCAACAGTCTGGATGAGTTCACAGAGGCTGTGAAGTCATAAATCAGCTTCTGTGAGGACTGCTGTATTCCATCACGTACCAGGGTGAGTTATGACAATGACAAACCCTGGTTCACTGCTAAACTCAGGATGGAAAAGCAGGAGGCATTCAAGAGTGGGGATAAGGACAGTTTTAAAGAGTCAAAGTACAGTTTTAGTAAGGAGGTGAGAAATGCTGAACGCCTGAACTCTGAGAGATTCCAACAACAATGCTCAGCTAAGGACTCTGCTACTGCCTAAAAAGGGGCCTTAGACAGATCACCAACTACAAGCCTAAAGCCCCCCATTCCATCAACGACTCTCACCTGGCCAACGACCTGAACAAGTTCTACTGTCGTTCTGAAAGACGACGGGACTGTTCTGACACCATCCCCTGTGCCGCCATCTCCCAGCTCTAGCCCACCTACCCCACCTCAGCAGGAGTATGGGGCGGTCCCAAACTGCCCATCCCAGTGCCCCTCCCCTTCCTACCTCAAAGACGACTGTTTCTGTCCTGGAGAGGGACGTTAACAGACTGTTTAACAGACAGAGCCCCCGCAAGCAGCTGGGCCAGACTCTGTCTCTCCATCCACTTTGAAGCATTGTGCTTATCAGCTGTCTCCGGTGTTCACAGACATCTTTAACATCTCACTGGAGACATGTCACATTCCAGCCTGCTTCAATACCTCCACCATCATCCCCATCCCCAAGAAACCAAGGATCACAGGACTTAACGACTACAGACCTGTCGTCCTGACCTCTGTGGTCATGAAGACATTTGAGCACCTTCTGCTGTCTCACCTTAAAGCCATCACTGACCCTCTCCTGGACCCCCTGCAGTTTGCCTACAGAGCCAACAGGTCTGTAGACTATGCAATTAACATGGCATAGTGTGGAGTTACATGGCATAACCCCCACTTTGTCCTCCAGCACCTGGACTACTCAGGAACCCAGGCCAGGATCCGACTACAGCTCTGCCTTTAATACAATCATTCCAGCCCTGATGCAGAACAAAGACATTTATGAAATGCTCCCATCCGGATTCAGGCCTCATCATAGCACTGAGACTGCCCTTGTGAAGGTGATTAATTCTTAACCCAAACCCTTTAAAACCGATTGACGCAAATTACGTAAAAGAAATCATGGCGATACATTTCTATTCATAACTCCGGATTGCCTAAAGATATAAGCCTACGTTTTTTTTTCTTGTTGTAGAGGACAGTTGTCCGAAAAGAATAACGTGTCGAATGTGTATTTCCGTAAAGGGGAAGCCTTCCAAATCTCGACCACAAAAACCGCAACTGTTGCATTTTGATTCATATCTCCGGAAATATTAAAGATAGAAGCCTACGGTTCTTTATACGTTGTAGGGGAGAGTCTGATGCAACGAATAACCTGCCGTTTATGTATTTCTGCAAAGTAGAAGCCTTCCATATCTGGACTGAAACCTCCTAGAGGCAATTTTGGGTCGAAAAGCGCACCTGTTACATTTCTATTTATATCTCCGGAATTATTAATTATAGAAGCCCACGAAGCCCATTTTTTCATGATTTAGGGGACATTCAGCTGCAAAGAATGACATGTCGTTTGTGTATTTCTTTAAAGTAGAAACCTTCCAAATCTCGACCACAAAAACACTGTTTTTCATGATGGCAAAGAAAAAACTATTCCTTGAGGAGAAGTTGTCATTTTATTTCTATTCAGCCTTCACAGAATGCCTTGACTGGGTTAGGGACCCATACAGCTCAGCATCCGTTGCTGGAAAGGACATGACTTTAAAGGAGCAAGAGGAACTCATTGAACTGAAACAAGATCGTGGTTTAAAGCTAAACTTTGCTGATCTTCCTTTGGACAGTTTTTGGTTATCTGTTGCCAATGAGTTCCCCATTCTAGCCAACAAAGCTATTTTGACATTGCTCCCGTTTTCAACCACATATCTGTGTCAGCTGAGCTTCTCAAGCTTGACTGCAATAAAAACTAAAAACAGAGAGAGACTGAGAGCTGTTGAGGAAGAGCTTCGTGTGTGTCTTTCTACCATTACTGCCAGGATATCCATTTTGTGTTCATCGAAACAGCCCCAGGTTTCCCACTAAGTATAAATACATAAAAAAACTATATTATTAACTATATGTATTATAATAAAGGTCATCTAATCTAATATGTACTGTGTTAGAGTGTGCCCCAGGATTTTGTAAATGTAAAAAATATGCCGCGGCTCAAAAAAGGTTGGGAAATACTGGTGTAGACACTATCAGGAGGAAACAGAAACAGTACAGCGTCTCTTTTGGTACTGTCCAATAGCTGTTACATTCTGGAACCAAGTTCACAAGTGGCTGATGTGTCATGGTATCAACTGAGATCAACTGAGACATTAATATACAGAAAAGAAATGCTCATGATTCTGCTTTTGGGTAAAACATTTATCTTCAAAGCTACATCTAAGGATACACTACAGATAACAAAATACAAGTATTTAATAAAGCATTATAGCACAATAGAGAGATATACCACAATTGGAAAAGAAAACATTTTAATATATCGGGAAATATGGTTGCACGTATGGCATCTGCAGAGATTGTCTTAATAGAAAAATCGGTGTATGGGAATAGTTAGGTGTATGTAGGTAGGTATAGATGTACAATATGTGTATGGATGCTTATGTGTGTATATATATATATATATATATATAATATATGTTTACATGTGTCTACACGTCTACATGTGTTTGTGTATGTGTTTGTGTGTCTTAGTGTATGTGTGGTATGGAAAATGAATGTGCTTTTGTAGGTGCTCCAAAAACTTTCCTTAACGAAAATGTCTTACAATCAAAAATATGGAAAGACATTTCCAAATGAAGAACAGAAATCCATACCCAAAAAAACTCTTAATGAACTCTGCTAATAACCTATCGGTACCTACTTTAACAAGCTTTCCGTACTCTCTTAGCAACAACCAACCCGCCAACGACAACACACTAAGGAAGGGATGATCTCTCCAGCCACTGGCGCGTGTGACCTAGAGCCTTACGTACGGCCAACAGCTTGCGATTCCCAACGTCGTAATTGAATTCTGCAGGTCAGAACTTATAGGAGTAGAAGGCACATGGAAATAATTTAGGGAGTTGACCTTGCCTTTGGGATTATACTGCACCTATGCCGGTTTCCGAGGCGTCGACTTCGACCACGAAGGGCAGCTCCAAGTCCGGATGCTTCAGTATAGGAGCTGAGGTGAACAGAGCTTTGAGCCGATGGAAAGCGCCCTCTGCCTTGTAAGACCTGCACCGACTACCAATTCCGCCCTTCAACAGAAAGGTTAGAGGTGCTGCGACACGACTAAAGTTATGACGTTATGAGGAACGGGCCATTCATGGACTGCCTTAATCTTCTCAGTATTTAAGGAAATGCCGGTTGGGCTAAGATTGACCGAGCTCTGTGTAACTGCTCGATACTTGCCTTTATGAGCGGCAATGGATACTTGAACTTGATGGTGATTTGATTCAAACCCTGGTAATCAATTCAGGGTCGCAATCCCCTGTCTTTCTTTTTAATAAAAAATACAATTGAAGAGGCAGGAGTGACAGACGAATTTAACCCTGTAGCATTATCTCATGGATGTATTGTTCAACCGCTTGCGTCTCCGCATAGGACAATGGGTATACCCACCCTCGGGGAAGGGGAGGCCTTTCCAGCAGATCAATAACGCAATCTCCCCTTTGGTGGGGGTGAAGTTGGGTAGCCTTAGTTTCCGAAAAGGCTTCTACCAAATCCCTGTATGGTTTGGGAAGACTGGGTACCTTAACCTGTCTGGGACTCTCTACGGACGTAGCAAGAACCTGCAGCACTCAACACTGTGTCACAAACTCTGGTGACCAGTCTATGATCCGTCTCTGCCACCAACAAATGAGGGGGTTATGTAACCTAAGCCAGGGAATTCCTAGAACCGCTGCATGGTGGGAAGCCGGAAGAACATAGAAGCAGAGGTGTGATGTTCTTGTCCAATTTTCACTAGAATTGGAATGGTCTTATGCGTCACGAACTCCGTACCCAATGATTTCCTATCCAAGCCCTCAAAACGAAGGGATTTGGCTAATGCCCAAACTGGGAGGTTATGCCGGGTTACCGTGGCTTGTGCTAGGACATTGCCCGCTGACCCTGAATCAATTAATGTCTGAATGCCTGACGGACCCTTTCTGCCCACTGAACACACCATATACACCATCACGGCCCTGCCTTCCACTCATGCCCCTTAAGCGCACCCCCCTGAATATGGCTTCAAGGAGGTCCCTCGGGGTGAACAAGCCTGCTTGGTTTGGTACGTCGGGGACACTGCCTTCTCCAATGTCCCTGCTGTCCACAGAAGACACAAAGCCCATGTTCTATGCGCCGCCAGCGTTCAGCCTGTTTCAACTGCATGTGATCCACTTCCATGGCTTCCTCTTGAGTGTTGTAGGGAAGGTTGCACAGGGTTCTGGATTGTCTGTCCTGTCTACATCCACTGATCAGGTTATCCATGCGGATGGCCACTCGGATTAGTTGATACAATCCCATGTCTTCGTCTCTACATGCCAATTCGTTCTGGATTTCCTTGTGTAATGCCTGTCTGAAGTGCGCCATGAGCGCTGCATCGTTCCAGCCACTATCCGGCGCTACTGTACAAAACTGGAGGGCATACTCTGCCACAGGTTGTTTCCCCTGTCTCACATGGAGCAGAAACTCCCCCGCACTGGCCCCAGACCGAGCATGATCAAAAACAGACCGGAACGAGGGGCAGAAGATGACGAAGCCCACTTTCTGGGTGTCCGAGGGTGATAGTCTTGCATGTGACAAGAATTGTAGCTCACAGTGATGGAGGAAACTCCGACAGGTAGCGGGGTCTCCTTCATAGCGCTCTGGGGAAGGAACTCTCCAGCCGGTGCAGCCTTCTGCTCTCTCCAAGTGGTCCGAGGTGTTGGTATAGAAAGCGGCCTGAATGGATTGTTCGAGGCGGTTGACGGTGGTCGGAATGTCGTTCATTGCTTTCTCGAGCTGTGTGAGCTCTACCTCATGACGGTCCAATTGAATATCCATTTGGGCGTCGTAGTCCTACTGCTTCTTGATTTGAAGGTTGGTTATTCTGTAACGTTTGTGGTGAGTAAGCAGAAGCAATTGCGAGGACAACGGGTTAGAGCAAAAATGGTTTGTATTATTCTTTTTCAACCAACACTAAAGAGACTGGTTCTTCAAACAGAAACGAAAACATACAGAATAAATTAGGCAGAGTTATACAGGTCTCCTCTAGACAACCTTTCCTCCCTACACCCCACCTTACTACCCCCGTGCTTAAATACCACCCTTTATTAAACCCAAATGTGAAGCTCCACCTCACAACAGGATTTAAAGGATCTGCTGCTATTGTTTTGGTGCCAGATACCACAGGACCCCTCATAGGTCTTGTAGAGTTTATGCCATGCTGGGTCGACACAGGTTTGTTAGCAAATGGAGGATTAATGGTACATTAGTCAGGTGGTCATAATGTTTTGACTTATCGGTGTATGTCAGTATTGTATTTTCAGTGTATGTCAATATTGTATTTTCAGTGTGTCAGTGATGTATTTTCATTGAATTGGCATACATACATTTTTTACAAGTACGGAAGCAAAAGCACTTGAATAAACTGATTTACCCCACTAATTTCCCCTATGCTTTTGTCTGCTGTTTGTCTCATTACAATACTCTGTCGCAGTGTGCAATACCGGGAACTGACCGAACGCACTGTATACCATTACGGCCGTTCACATTGGTGGAGGATGCGGGCATAGCTAAAGCAGAGCAGACACGGGATCCCCTACGCAGTGACGAGGAACAGGAAAGGACGATGAGCGAAGCGTTCCTGACGCAGCTGGCGGCGTGCGCCGTCCAACAAACACAGTTGTTGGAGGCAATACAGCAGCAATTGACCAGGGTGGGTGTCTCTCCCAGACGTGATACACCACGGGTCAACAACCTTATACCACGAATGACGAAGGAGAACGATGTCGAAGCATACCTCACAACGTTCGAACAAAACCGATCGGAGGAAAACGTGGCCCATCGAGGACTGGACAGGGTTGATCGCGCCCTTACTAACCGGACCGGCACAGTCAGCGTACTTCGATCTTAGCATGACCTTAAACCTAGGGGAAAGGCTCGTAGGTTCCACGCCTGGACCTATAAGGAGGGAGAATCCCCACGTGAGCAAATACATCAACTGATCCGACTGTTGAACGGCTGGTTGGGCTCATCCGGATCCGTCGCAGACGCATTAGAAACCCTCGCCATCGACAAGTGCTTGCGGGAGCTCCCCCCCAGCTTGACAAGGACAGTGAGCCAATCCAACCCTCAGTCTTTGGACGTGCTAGTGGGCTCCCTAGAAACGTGTGGCGCCACCGAAGCATTACTGAAAACAGGGAAGAAGACCAAAAGGGAAGTGCCGGTGAGAAACGAACGAAAGGGCAGACAACGTCGTGGAGACGGGGAGGTATCAGGACGTGTGCCCGCTCCCTAAACAATCCAGTGCTTCAAGTGTCTGGTCAGGGGACATATAGCTCGTTACTGCCCAAAGGCCGATGCATCTATGCCTTCATCCGGTTCGGGAACCCCTCCGGTTTCTCCCGATCAAAGGACGTGTTGGCAGGCAGGCATAGCGGCCGCCAGGAGAACCCCTGAGAAAATTGGAACGACAAGTACATACACCTTTTTGGACTCCGGGAGCAGGGTGTCTTTGTGCCAACAGAGTCTGGGAAAAGATTGGAAGCGGTTGAAGGGAGAGATGACAGTCTCCTGTCTGTTGGGCGTAAGAGGCAACAAGTACTCCCAGGAGAGGCGCGTGAGACAGATCTTGGCGGTCACGTCGAGTGACGAGACCTGTAGAGGGTTTGAGAGTCCGGAAGAGGATGTCGTAGGAGACTCAACCCCAGGGGACGGCAGACTAGAATAAGAGGAATGGGATCGCCAACGACAGGTCTTCCAGGAGACTACGTCCAAGGGAGAATGGCCCGGGTTCGAAACTTCATCAGAGGCCGAGGGTAGCGAGTAACCTCCGGTCCGCTCGGATTTAAGGGAGGTCATGTTATCAGAAGGCTTGTTGGGGGTTCAGTCTATGAGTTGTTAGTGGTGCCGAGATCCTATCAAGATAGGGTGTTGCCTCTAGCCTACTCACACGTCTTGGGGGGCACTTAGGACGAGAGAAAACCCTCAAGAGAGTAATGTCCTGTTTTTATTTAATGGCTGGGCATTTCCAAAGATGTAGCCTATACATATTGTCAGACTTGTGACAAGTGCCAACGCCAGGCACTGTGGAATTCTTTATTAAAGATATTAGGTGCTGGACTGGAATCATGTCTTTGAGGAGTAGGCTGGGGGTGAATAGGTTACTTGGGACATTCCATAAGGGGGGGGGGGGTCAGGAGGTTAGGAGAATAAGACAAAGGACACTGTGTACATGGAAACCTATGAATTAACTTCTAGCTTGACCCCCACACATGGGACTGATAAAGTGACCCAGGAAGGAGAGGAGGGGAGACAGGCCAGAGGGGTCCTGTAGACTTCCTGGCGCCGGACACAACAACACCATTCTCATCTACCTCGGAAAAGGTCACCAGATGGTTCAGCCCAGGGCTGGGGGCTGCGACACGAGACACACCCACCCAGGAAACAAGCGCAGCAACTACTATGCATTGATTGTGTGGGAAGGGGCCATTTAACCTGTGTCCATGTGAACAGACTTTCAGATCTTCTTGGCTGTCCTGCGAGACAGATCTCCGAATGCATTCGTAATAAACGTGTATGATTTGGGAAGACTTGACAGCGTGGACATTCTCTGATTCGCAACCAGGGGAAACATTTGGTTTCAACAACTTGGGGGCTGGGCCGGGATCAGAGGGTGTTCCTATGCTAATTGACGAACCAGATCCTCCGGAACTTCCAAACGATTTTTAGCCATGGCAACTTAAAAAGGTAAGCAGAACCTGTTTTAAAACGAATCTGTGTATTGGCTATAGTCACATTTTGAAAATCGTTTGTGAAAAGTACAAAGAGTGTAAATTTAAGCCTCCAAATTTGAGACCTGGACAGTGCGGCGACACTGTATGAACTAGTGGTTTAAGTCCAGAGGAATAACCTCGAATGGTTTGAGGCCAGTACCGGAGGGGCGTCTCCGGACGAAATAGTAGGTTTGAGTCCTGGGAACTTAATTCCCAAACTGCCCAGAAGTGACTTTTCCAAAGTTATATTGTCAAGTATAAATGAATGGTTAGGTGTAGAGGCCTGGAGCGTTAGGGTAACTCCAAAGTGGAAAATTCTAGAAGTGGCGTATCCTACCCTAAATAGACGGATTTTGGGACTTCAGGAAACGGCGTTTTCCGGGAAGATCGCTTGGTTGGAAGAGCCAGGGGAATTGAGGATCTCTGAATTACCACATAGAGGTGCGAGCCCTGAAATTTTAAGATATTTCGAACGATTGGTTGGTTAAAGGCCTGGACGGTGGCGACGTCCGTAATAGTTAAGTAAAACGTATAAACTGTGCGTTGCATTGTGGGAATTGTAGGCTGTGGTAACTGTGCGGGAATTGTGTAAAAATGGCGGATGTAGTGGAATCCAAACCGTGGGAAGAGCAAATAGCATGCGTTATGAATGTGGAGAAAGAAAGTGGTGGAGGATCATGACCCAGCAGGGGTGAAACCAGTGGCGTCATTGGAATTCTTGATGTGGAATCAGGTATTGTGGGGTAGAGAAATGGACGCACGGGGAAAGGCTAGAAAGGAAATTGCAACAATGGAAGACACCCAGAAAAAAGGGGTCCAATTGGGTTCACTAGGTGCAAAGGTACGTAGGCAGAATAAGAAGGTCTCCCACATGGCTTAACCGGAGGAGAGACCCGCGGCCAGCGCCCCACCCCCATATCAGGCTCCGGGGGGGGGGTTACGGGCTCAGGAGAGGGAAGCAATGAAGCTACGCTTAGCAGAAGGAAAGGGTCTGCTAAATAGCATTGTTAAAATAAGAGAAATGTTGCATATAAATTAAGGTCTGTAGAGATGATTCCCTTATTAAAAACAGGTTAACATAGAGTAAAATTTGAGTCTACGTTGCACGATTGAAATAGAATTCCAATTAAGAGCACTCGTTTAATACGAAATTTTAAAACAATTGAGCAGATCAAAATTATGAAACACGACAAAAACATGTTGAGTTAAAATCAATGAGTCAATGTTAAATGTATTGTTTGTTTGGACGTCATGTGTTTGTCTTGTTATGTTTGGACATATAAAAATTGACATGATAATGGGGGGTTCTGTCCGGTTTAGCTGATCCTGTCAGCTTGGGTTCTTTTTCCAGTCGGGTCTAGCGCACGCGTCCAACAGTTTAATCTGGATTTTTTATTCCTCCCTCGATGAGCTAGGCTCATGGAAATTGAGATAAAACGCCAGGCTGGAGTGAGGCTAGAGCATGATTAGGTACAGGCTGCCGGACCTAAATTGTGATTTGGGGTGAGAACGCAATACGCGTTTAGGGACGTGCATGTAGGCACATTTTCAGTAGGTTAGTAATACACTATTCACTAGGATGAATATAATTTCTTGTGCACAGTTTTATTTTTGACGTGTGACGACACTCAGGGGTACACAAAAATATACAGATTTGTTAGGGGTGACGTTCGCTTTGTGTTTCGTCTCTGTAATGTTTTGTGTCTGTCTGTCCGAGTGTGTGCGTTCGTTGGGCTGTTAACTTGTGTGTGTGGAAATATGTGCGTTTCTGGCGTTTCTGGCGAGAGCGGAAAATGGTTAATGGAGCTGTATATATGCGCACACCGATTGTTGGTAAATGTTGGGTTTTTTCGGTAATTGGTGTGGTTTCCCTGTGCGGGAGGGATCCAATGTTTTTCAGGTAATATGTGTATGTGGTCACGTTTACTGTGGTGGCGGTTCGGCTGCCTGTTTTTAGTGGTTCTGTTCGCTGACATGCGTACAGCTGCCCGAGAGTGATCTTGGGTGCTTTTGGTTGGGTGATTTTATATGTGGTTTGTTCTCTTGGGGTCCTCTTATTAAGCACTCCCCGTTTCCGTTATCATGTTTTCTCTCTCCTTATCTGGAGAGGACTAGTAGTGGAATCCTGGTTCCAGTGGGTGCATAGTTTTTGGCGTGGTGCATCACCCGCTATGTCTGGAGCAGTTAGCCTTTGGCTCCAATTTAGTCCGGGCCTATGATGGCCTCATTTAGGATTGCTGTTCCGCGGATTTTCGTTTCTAGTTTTACTTTTGGGAGTTTTCTGATAAATATATGAACAAAATATGTAGTAGGTTAAGAGATCAGGTTTTATTTTTCCGCTTGGCCATAGTTTTTAGTGTTAATGACAACTCTTTGTTGGGGGACTGACTTTGAATTATTCTGTCGATTCACGTTTCTCCATAGATACGTGGCCTGCGTCACTTTTGGTTTACTTTTGTTGGCTGGAAACGTTTAATTTTATTTTGCTTTTGTGTTTCGGGTGGTCCCGATATCAGCCTGTGATGTTCAAATTTCTGTTTTGCCCTTAATTTGGTACGCGGCTAGTCTGCGTTATTCGGAAGTTCGATTCGGGCTGGATGACTGTGTTGTTTTTTTTGTTGGTATTATCTCTCCATGTGTTGGGCACAGTGTCGAGATAAAAAGGGGGAGGGGTAGTTAAAGATGTTTAATCACAGAGGTTTATAAGAGGTGAACTTGGAGCACAAAGTTAATCAAATATGTACACAGAAAGTTATGACACTGATATTTTTATGTCCCATACTCACTGGAATTGGGTAAACTTGTTTTTGGGGATTGTTAAATTGATAAGAAGTCTAACATACTAAGTTTAGAGTAAAAGGTATCTTACAATTTTATTTTAATACAGCTAAATAAGACCTGAGTTGTTTGGAAGACTGGAAGCTGGGGGAGTGGAGTTTGGTATAGGTTGAATTATCACAAGGGAATGGTTCTATTTTGGTGATTGGGTTTGAGGAATGTTGACTTAGTTTAGAGCTTTAGGAGAGTGTAGGGAGCCACCCCCTCCCACCAAGGCCGGTGTGCTGGGGGGAGAGTTCTGTAGATTAGGTTGGTGGGAGTTAATTTTTTTGGTTGGAATTCCTTAGGACAGATACTAGGGACAAGATCTAAATGGTAAATTTCTAGTTCAAGCCATTAAAAATTGATAGATATAAGGGGTTTAAAAACATTTTGTAATACAAAGCTTTACATTTAGTAGGATAATGCCAAACCCTCCACTCAAGGTTTTAACCTTGTGTTGTGCGAGTTTCCAACCTAATTTCTCATAAAGGAGTCCTGAATCCTGCAACCCTGATAGACTGAACTGGGCTACTGCAAAAGGGGGCCCAGATCATTCCAGGTCCAAACCACGCCCGGACCACTGAAAGACTGTCTTGGGGTCAGAATAGGACAATTGGACTCTGATCATTTCCAACACCACGAACAAGGAGAGATTCGAGGAATGGAGGAAGGCACACAGAAGAACTACAAGACTCCTGCATTCATGACTACAACAGCCAGGAGCCATTTGACTGGACATGATGAAACCCAAGAGGGGAGTTGTATTTTAACTTTTACAGCAGTTGGATATTTCATTTGGATTTTATCAATTTTCTGACACAGGTTTATTACATGGGATGTTTCTTTATTTTTGTTGTACTTTTGCTAATTTGTGTGTTGTCCAATTCTGAGTATTTTTGTTTTTATTTGCATTTTGGAAAATGATACCCCTACTGCGGAAAGACTAGCTTTCTTCTGATCTTCTGATTTGGAACCAACTGACAAATTAATATTTACGTGTATGGAAGTATACTTTTGACACAAGAAGGTTTTCAATTAGACCCAGATACTTCTTATGGTTATTATTAATCTGAATGGATAATTAGTTTAAATTGGTTGTTAATAAGTAGTGATACTTTCATGCCACTGAAATAATTTATTTACTTCTCTGACACTTGAGGAGTGATCCCATCATCCGTAATGGTTGCATTTTACTTGTAATGTGTCTAAATATTAAGGCTAAGGTGAACATGTCAACTGAGGCAGTGTTTTTGTCTTCTCGTTTCTCCTATAAGGATGGTGTTGCGAACCTCTAACTCAGGGCATGGGGACGATTTGGACCAACGTGATGAAGTGAAACCTCCAGAACCTTTCCCTTTGGCACCTTCTGGGTTCCAAAACCCGATTCAAGGCACATCAACAATGTTTCAGGGAGAAGGCGGAAGGCCGGACCCTCAACAGATCTGGGGCACAGAGTGCCTCACTATGGAAGTCTAAAAGGACTGTTTTTGAACATCAGGACCAAGGCGGAGAGGCCTTTGGGTCAGTATGTGAAGGGAAGAGAACCACAAAATGAGAATGTGCCAGGTGAAGTGGAAGGACTGGAGGTTAGCTTCTCAGATAAATTTAGACTAGACAATGTATTGAGATAGATGTTTGAACCGAAGGGTTCAGATGGAGCGGGAAGCCGAAACTAGAATGTGAATGATTTTGTTGGTGTCATATATAAGATCTAAGAAAATGGGTTTTGTGCAAATCAGGACAGACACTGGGGAAATTATGTGCCAGGGAACAAGAACAGTGAAAAGGGGGTGAGCTGAACCCCATGATGCTGCACCTGTTGTCCTCGGCTCTCCGGTGCTGAAAGACGAATTGGGTTGATCTCGGAGACGAGATCAAAAGGGGGATTTGTGGAATTCTTTATTAAAGATATTAGGTGCTGGACTGGAATCATGTCTTTGGGGAGTAGACTTTGGGGAGTTACGTGGGACATTCCATAAGAGGGGGGGGGGGGGGGTCAGGAGGTTAGGAGAATAAGACAAAGGACACTGTGTACATGGAAACCTATGAATTATTTTCTAGCTTGACCCCCACACATGGGACTGATAAAGTGACCCAGGAAGGAGAGGAGGGGAGACAGGCCAGAGGGGTCCTGTAGACTTCCTGGCGCCGGACACAACAACACCATTCTCATCTACCTCGGAAAAGGTCACCAGATGGTTCACCCCAGGGCTGGGGGCTGCGACACGAGACACACCCACCCAGGAAGCACGCGCAGCAACTACTATGCATTGATTGTGTGGGAAGGGGCCATTTAACCTGTGTCCATGTGAACAGACTTTCAGATCTTCTTGGCTAGCCTGCAAGACAGATCTCCGAATGCATTCGTAATAAAGGTGTATGATTTGGGAAGACATGACGGCGTGGACATTCTCTGATTCGCAACCCGGGGAAACATTTGGTTACAACAGCACCCAAACCGCATTATTGAAACCCCCTGATACCCCTTCCAATTATAGAGACTCCCTTTGAGCGTATAGCTATGGATTCGGTGGGACTGCTACCAAGGTCTGCTCGAGGGCATGAGTATATCCTGGTAGTGGTTGATTACGCTACAAAATAACCCAGAAGCGATTCCTCTGCGCTCTATGGCCACGAAAGGTATAGCCAAGGAATTGTTTCTCCTATTCTCACGCGCAGGGTTGCCGTCTATCATACTGACTGATCAGGGTACCCCGTTCATGTCAAGGCTCATGCGAGATTTATGCAAGCTGTATAACGTAGAACAAATCTGTACCAGTGTCTACCACCCTCAAACAGATGGGCTGTGCGAGCGTTTGAACAAGACCATTAAAAGTATGCTCAGGCGAGTGGTAGATAAGGATGGGAAGAACTGGGACATGTTACTACCACATCTGAGGTTTGCCCTACGAGAAGTGCCCCAAGCTTCTATGGGATTCACCCCGTTTGAGTTGTTGTGTGGGAGACCTTAGGGGATTACTGGACTTGGCCAAAGAAGCGTGGGAGAATCAATCGTGCCCTTATCAATCCTTCATCGATAACGTGGTGTAAATGAAGGATAGAATGGCAGTGATTTAGCCGTTGGTAAGGGAACATATGGAAGCGGGACAGAGGACACAAGCCTGTGCCTATAACTGGTCAGCTCAACCATGGCAGTTTAAACCGGGTGACCGGGTGCTCCTATTGGTGCCAACGCCACAACACAAACTATTGGCCCAGTTGCAGGGTCCGTATGAGATCGTAGCCCAGGTCTCTCCAGTTAATTATAGAATCCAACAGCAGGGACAGAGAAAACCGGAACAGATTTACCACGTCAACCTATTGAAAGCCTATCACGAACGGGGTGCTCTGGCGTTGTATGGAACGGTGACGCAAACTACAATTGAGGTCCCGGTAGGAACAAAATTGACGCCTCAACAACAACAGGAGGTGGGGGGCTCTAGTGCAAAGGAATAGGAGGGTTTTCTCGGACATCCCCGGAAGTACCTCACTGATCCATCATATCAGGACGGACCCGGGTGCTAAGGTGCATTTACGTCCGTATCGGATACCAGAAGCGGGACGGGTGATAACCAGAGCCGCAGTGAGCGAAATGTCACGTCTTGGGGTGATAGAACCCTCGACGAGCGCTTGGTCTAGTCCCATAGTTCTGGTACCCAACCAGATGGGTCGATGAGGGTTTGACTTTAGAGCTCTGAACGCCGTGTCCAAGTTTGATGCTTAGGTAAGGCTACATTCGTATCCACGTTAGATCTCACGAAGGGTTATTGGCAGGTACCACTAGCGCCCGAGGACGGGCACAAGACGGCTTTCGCCACTGGAACTGTATGTTTTTTCATGTTGCGATTAAACATTTGTTTGACTGGAAATGGGGAAGAGGGATTTGGGATCAAACTTTGCTTTCACAACCGGGAAGACAGTCCAGCATGAAACCAACAGCAAGACCAGTGATTGGTTATGCAGGACATTCACCGCTGGTGAATTGCTTAATCATAAAATACTGAAAACATTAACCCGTCCCATGCCTGAAATGCACATATCAGGTTTGCGCTGATAGATCGCTTTGCCACGTCTCCTGGCAAAAGGTGTTCTGTATCTTGATCTTTAGACCTTCATATGACACAGCCTGGTGTAGGCTCCTTGGATGGGTGGTGATGAACACAGCCAATTCAACAGTTTTTCAACATTTAGCTGACGCTCTTGTCCAGCACCAGCAACTAAAATGACTTTTAATCAAAGGCGGTGCAGTTGCCATACTAAACAGAGATGCAGTCAATCAGTATGTTCTCAGTGGTGCAGCCAATCGGTACGTTCACTGGTGCAGCCAGTCAGTATGTTCTCAGTGGTGCAGCCAGTCAGTATGTTCCCAGTGGTGCAGCGAGTCAGTATGTTCTTAGTAGTGCAGTCAGTCAGTATGTTCCCAGTGGTGCAGCGAGTCAGTATGTTCTTAGTAGTGCAGTCAGTCAGTATGTTCTCTGTGGTGCAGCCAGTCAGTATGTTCTCAGTGGTACAGCCAGTCAGTAAGCTCACAGTGGTGCAATCAGTCAGTAAACTCTCAGTGCGACGGTCAGTCAGTATTCTCTCAGTGGTGCAGTCAGTCAGTAAGCTCTCAGTGGTGCAGTCAGTTGGTAAGTTCTCAGTGGTGCAGTGTTGTGGTAATATTAACAATTGGATGTATTAATTGATCATACACTGGCTTACATGTCAAACTGTTGTTGCATTAAAAGAGCAAAGGAATGTTGGGGTCATAAAGCTAGGACAGAGGATCTGGTTTGTGTTTGTTGGTGACACCCATCTGTATACTAAATCCTGTAGATACACTGTGCCCATCTGTTCTCCTTATCACTTCACTGTTCATTGATCTATAGGAATTTGGCCATGAGGGGGTGATACTTCCACCCTGAGTGGGGGCTACTGGGGCACCTGGATAAACACAGGATAGGGGGAGAACAGATTGGGGTCAGGAAGGGAACATTGTTTTGACACACCCCTAGACTGGATTATACCAAATGTATATGCAAATAACCTGAGTGTATAAGAATGTATGTAACTTTGGAATTGGCAGAGATGCTTCCCTGTCACTCTGGGTGATGGGGAACCAGACTCTCCTTGCAAGTAAATCTTTAATAAACTGTTAATTGTGCTAAAGACGTTTTCTTTCTTACCAGCCTAAATAACAATCCTAGCCATAGTAAATTGCCATAATTGCAGTCAGTCAGTAAGCTCTAAGTGGTGCGGTCAGTCAGTAAGCTCTCAGTGGTGCATTCAGTCAGAATTCTCTCAGTAGTGCAGTCAGTCAGTAAGCTCTAAGTGGTACAGTCAGTCAGTAAGCTCTCAGTGGTCAGTCAGTCAGTAAGCTCTTAGTGGTGCAGTCAGTGAGCTCTTAGTGGTGCAGTCAGTCAGTATTCTCTCAGTGGTGCAGTCAGTCAGTATTCTCTCAGTGGTGTAGTCAGTCAGTAAGCTCTCAGTGGTGCAGTCAGTCAGTAAGCTCTTAGTGGTG